>LGRX02028318.1:0-60782 GCA_001247695.2 Cymbomonas tetramitiformis
CCCCCTGCCAGCGTCTTACCGAAATGACTAACGAAAAGGAAACGCGATTCGAGCGCCAGCCAGCCTCTTCTCTTAAATCCATTTCTTTTTAGGGATTGGAAAGCGCAGTCAGCCAGCGCATTCTCTTAAATTCAGCATGGATCCGAGCAGTCGCCAGGAACTGCGAGAATTACATGCTGACTTGCAAAGTGGGATGATTAGTCAGGAAGAATACGACGACTTGAAGTCGATAGTCATAACGCGTATCAAGGCCAAAGCGCCACTCAATGAGTGTCCCAGCGGTGAGACCGAGAAAGCATCAATGGTTGCAGAGTGACACGGTTGAGTTGGTTGAAGACTCGGATGAGGACCTTCCCGCAATTATGGATATCCCAATAGGGAGCGAGTCAATATCAAGTGCCACTATTTCCGAATCGGTAGTCCCTTCCGGTATTCCTAAGAGTATCCCGACAATAGCTCCGATTGATTATCGTGACCAACCGTACTGTAGCTATCGTGCATTAACCAATAATCCTTAATAATAAACGCGGTGCAGAAAAAGCCTTTATTTGCCATTGCAAAATTCCAGAATTTCATGAAATACCGACTATAATTTCCTTAGATTCAGCTACAATTTACTTAATAATAATGGAATTTCCTGATGTTCAGCTAGCCTTCGTTTCCTTAATATGACATTCCGATTTCCGTTAACGAAATGATTCGGCAGCCTTCATTTCCTTATTTGGGTACATTTTCTTAATGTTTTTTCCAGCCCAGCTTTTTCCGCATTTTTCCGACCCCCCGAAAAGCCGGGCCGCTTCTTAACCAGATTTCCTTAAATGTGAGGTATTATCGTATGTTCTCCGTGCTATCAGAACGCTCCGCCGCCGGATGCGCCGCCGCCGGATATCAACAGCACTCCGTTCGATGTTCGCTGGGCTCGAGTGTCGGCTTATTCGAATCGTCATGACCGACACACCTTCACTTGTAGAAAGCCGCCAAACGGTCGATACGGTTGTCGCCTATGCATGCCTCAAGCTCTACGTACCCGGGATACTGGGCCAACCGAACTCATTGTGGTTGGTGATGGCAATGATTCCTACGTGGATAACGAAGGAATTACGCGGTTCAACGTGATGGAGGCGGAGACTATTGCCCCCCGTGAACTTCATGACCCTACGACTCTTAGCATCGATGCACCTCTCGTGGAACCCGACAAACGCGTAATAGTTTGGGAACCTTATAGACCCAAAAACGACGACACCTTCATGACGGCATTCAATCGTGCATTCACCGCAGTCATGGGGGGCAACACGGCCATGTACATGCTTGGGTCTGCGGAGCAGGCGAAAGCTGCTGGCTACTATATGTTCAAGTATATGGTGAAGGATCCGTGGGAACCCGCTATTACATTATCTTGCTTATACGAGGCCACTAAGTCCGTCGCTCACCGGCCCTCGGTTGCCGAGAATTCGGGTACGGAAGTGAGAACCGCTCAACATGTTATCACGCGCACTCTGAACAATATTACGGGGGCTCAAGAAGTTGGCGTAGAACAAGCGGCATCCTTCTTACTCGGATTGCCAACCGTTCCGACAAGTGAGCGCTTTTGGTACGTGCACATATGGGCGGCGGTTAAGGCGTTTGCTAGCGAGCAAGGCATTGGCTTGGCGCAAGGCGACGAAACCTTCGGAGGTCATGGAGAGCGACCGGACGATGGTATCGATTGTGACGATGAAGACCTCGACGATGCCGACATGTTCCCCGGGATTGATGCCGACGATGTCGTCCCTGACTATGGGGAAGCGGAAGTCATCGGCCAAGCTCGCAGAGTGCAAGGTGATGCCGGCGCTACCGTATATCGTGACATCGACGGTGAACCAATGCCGGTCGCTCAGCATACGCATTACCTTTATGGCTACTGCCCGACAGTCCTTGTGAAAGGACTGGAATCTCGTTCAGTCCTATCACAAGGACCGGACGCGCGGGAATTTTTTTAACCATCCTCTTGATGCTCCTAGTGCCTACCCTCCGGATTGTAGTCTCATTGGGACCTAAACTGAGTACCCCTTTGCCCGCTTGCCTAAAACAATGTCGCAATTTCATGCTACGTTATCAACATTAAGCATGGGTAGCGTAAAAAATCACTAAATTCCAACCACACCACAGTGGTATTTTCGGATTTTGTATACCCAGGCAACTTCAACCGATATTTTGAGGGCGAAGATGACCTCCGATCATTTTTTGACAAGACACTGCAGAAAGAGCAGCTCGCGAACTTGACAACATGGGTCTCCGAATTTTCACAGGACCTTCGTGGAGGTAGCTAGCGTGAGAAATATCTCAGTCCTTGTGGTAGGACTGGCCTTTTTTATTTAATTTGAATTAATTTTACCCCCACCTCTTCAGCCCTCACAAGTGCATACCCATATCGAGTATATCACCCGGCACATGTTTTTAATAAACATTTGAGCACCCAAGGATGATCTTTAAGCACTCAAACATCAACTACATCGAAAAATCGTGGCGGCTAGCCCCCTTTTACTTCGGTCCTTGTGGTAGGACTGGAGCGTCGGGCAGTAGCCATTTACCGGGGTAACGAGTTAGCTAATCTGAATTTGGTGGAGTATGGCGCCCTTGTGGATGTGGTGCGGCAACCCAAAAAACCGGAGGATGAAGAAATGCCGGAACCGACCTCTCCACGCTGCGTCCAGAACATTCCCGAAACCGGCTTGATTGTCGAAATGCCGGCTCCTCAACGTGGACGGCCTGTGAACGGACTATTTCGATTTCATCCCGATCATCCCTTGCACGACACCCACGTGCAGCGTATCCGATCTAAGTTCAAATGTCCCATTTTAGCAGGTGGGCCTCCCCCTAAGTATCCTGGACCACGTATTATTGGGAACAAGACCTGGACGAAGAAGGCCGAGAAATACAGCGCATATATGCTCGCGTTAATCCAACCTTGGGATATTGCCGAATGGACGGCTTGCATGGATACCGACGACGCCGTCGAAGCACAAAATCTAAAGGGTCCGTCCACCGGCTGGGACGCTTTTTGTGATTGGTGCCAAGCTGCCTCCCGGCCTGATGCACCTTTCATTATGCGGGCACGCCTTTTGTATGTCGAGAATGTGACCTTTGGACTCAACGTGAATTCGCGGAAGAAAAAGATTATGACCTAGTGGCGTGCCCGAGCGGTCGTGGATTGGGCAACGCTTGAAACCGCAGCTGAGAAAGGTCAAGGTCCGTACGTTCCCCCGGCAAACCCTACTGGAGAGCAAGTACCTATGCGTGACCGAGATATGGAGTTGGATGCGTTGATCGAGGAAATCCGTACACGCAACCTTCAAGTGTTGGAAGATGCTGAGGGCGCTGATGGGGATTCTCGGCTTGATGCGTTGAAAGCGGAGCGCAAGTTTGTGCAGGGCTCCGTCGACTTCTTTGAGCGGATTCACACCGAGACCATGCCGGCGACCGGCGATGACCGCGTGAACAATCCGTCGACCGATGTTCTGGGACCCACCCGCGTAAGCCGTCCTGATTTGGTCTCATCCTACACCGAACAAGATGCTAATCGTGTAGCGGAAGTTATGGCACAAGAGCCGGACGCGTCCATCCCGGAACAACGAACTGTCGCTACGGACGAGACCGCTTCGCCTCATGATATTGGAGCAGGCGTCGATCCTCACATTCGAGTTTGTCCCGCCGACTTTCAATCCAAAAGTGAGGCCAAGATTTTCGATCACCTCCTTGGGTGGCTTCGACTACAAACAGGCGACGGTCCATCTCGTCATCGAGCGGCACGCCCCTTTGTCATTCTTTCGGACGCGAAACGACCTTACCCTCGCGTGTCAACATTTCTTTCATCGGTATCCCGTCTTGGCGTTCCATCGGACAACATTGGATGCCTCCGCATGCCTTCCACCCCCTCCGATGAATTTGGCGCCTTTGCTCACGAGATGTGCCCTAACGTATATGACGCTTTGTTTGGCACCGGACCCATCCCAGCGGATCATGCCATCTTCAAATGTCGGCTGCTTCTCGTTCCAAAGTGCGTATACGACGATGCCGCTCTCTTCGCCCGCTTACAACAGCTTTGTGCGACGAGGTTGGCGGTGGAAGGAATGCCTATGGAGGAGCGTGATACGTGGGGCGGATTGGCCATAATGGTGGTAGGCGACTTCGACGGAGCTTCGTTTTTAATCACCACCGATCTAAACGCAGGCCAACGTGATGCGGTCACCCCCGTGTTGTCATGGTTATCCCTATGTCTGGCCGCCGAGGCGCAGAGCAAGCCTCCTCCACCTCCACCGATGACTTCCTTGTGGGACGGCGGACCGGGCACCGGCAAGAGTTACGTCGCCAAAGCCGTGTGCACCGCCGCGAATTTTTTATCCGGTCATGATGGCACCGTGGTTTGCTGCGCTCCGTCCGGGGTTGCGGCGGCTCTCATCCCAGGTGCGCGGACCATTCATAACTTGGGTGATATGAAGCCCACGGAAGCTTGCAGGGCGGTGCCTTTGAAGGCCATGAATCCGGCCACGAAGGCGGAGTACGCGGTGCGCCTTGGCCCCGGTACCGCCTACATATTACTTATCGACGAAATCTCCATGGTTGAGGCATGCTTCTATGGACATCTTCAAGATCGTTGTGCCGAAATCCGACGAGTCGGCAACGAGGCTAAAACTGAATGGGGGGGACTAGCGGTGGTGGCTGTGGGCGATTTTGGACAACTAGCCCCCGTGGGAAAATCGTTGTACAAACAAGCTTTAAACGTCTTTTCCGGCCAACGATCATTTGATGTGGCTGAGACAGCTGGTCGTCTATTCCAAGCTATCCGGCGCTATCCATTAACCGAACAGGTATTTCCGATTACTTCTGCCTCATGGAAATCTTGTTTTTTTCAATACCGAATCCTTCCGCGGTTTTTGCATGCGACCGTGAACATTATTGGTGTGTTGATGTTCGTACGCAGGTTCGAGCAGCTAGCGACCCGGCTCACGTCCGCTTCATTGAACGATGCCGTTCGGAGGAACGACCCATTACGCAGTCCGATTTGGACCGGCTGAAGGTGCTCACGGCATCGGATGTACAAATGGACCGCGATTGGCTCTTCGCGACGGTGGCCGTGACTGGCAATCGGCAACGACAAGCTATCAATGATGTGCGTGCACGGCATTTTGCGCGGCTCAGTGGACAACCGATAATTCGCTGGAAGCGACCTATTGCAACCACACTTTTGGACTCCCGACATGAAGACGTGATCCGGTCGGAATTTCCCGAATTGACAGGCACTTTCGTTGCCGGGGCGCCTGGAATTATTCTAAACAACGACCTAAATCCTTCGCGTGGTTTAGCGAACGGCACGCCCGCCAAATTCCACAGCCTGATTCTCCGAGATGAAAGCAGGTCCACCGATGCGGCGAAAATCAACAATGCGAATCCTGGCGAGGAGGTGTGGATCGAGCCGCCTTACGCGGTCAATGTTCTCATTGAGCATCTGGATTCCACAAACTGGTCCGATCAAGCGACATTAGCTCCCGAGCTTCGAGACTCGGCGAGCGAGGGAAATATGCGTGAGAATGTCACTCGACCGCGCAGTATCGTACTTCCAGTTAAGATCTGCAAGCGTCTCGAGGAACTCCCCGTGAATCGCGCCTCCCGCAAAAGTAAGATATATTATCGAACTCATGGGCTTGATCTTGCGTTCGCCTTGACCTTTCACAAATTCCAAGGCCAAACCGTGGACAAAATTATATTAGATCTAAGCCAAAGGCCGAAGAATGTCTTCAACCTATGCTTTCAAGCATTTTATGTCGGGATGA
This sequence comes from Cymbomonas tetramitiformis, assembly GCA_001247695.2. NCBI lineage: Eukaryota > Viridiplantae > Chlorophyta > Pyramimonadophyceae > Pyramimonadales > Pyramimonadaceae > Cymbomonas > Cymbomonas tetramitiformis. The sequence goes on from LGRX02028318.1 coordinate 5,811, forward strand.
CGCGTGTGAAGAAGTCCAGCTGCATTCGTATATTACCCGGGCCCGATGGGCGAAGGCCAAAGTTATCTCATTTGCTGAATCTTAAGCCGGATCCGGAGCTCCAAAGATGGTTAGATGCATTTGATCGGCGGACTCGTGAATGGAAACAACCGCCGCCCGTGAAACTGAAGCCCCGTCGCAAATCCGCTAAAAAGGCACAACCCAACAGTAGAGGCAATGGAGCCGGTGCCGCGGGCGATACGGTCACTCAAGAACGACAAGGGCGTGGCGGCCGTGGGAAAGGGAAAAGTGGTGCTCGCGCGACGAAGGGTAGCCAAGGTGGTAGGGGTTAAATCTCCGCATCGTTGCAACCGGTGGCATCGAGCTTTGAACACTTTCTCAAGAACACGCGTAATTCTAATTAGTGTATGCTTTTCGTGATTGAGATGACCTTGCCCCATTTTCGTGCAAAGTTTTGTTATTCATTACGCAATGTACGACTCTCGAAAATATGTGCTAGGGATTCGTACCACGCCGTGCTAGACGACTACCGATAATATGTGATAACAATTCACCGCATCCCGCAGTATGCGGCTCTCGAAAAAATGCGTTAGGAAATCGTGGCACGCCGTGCTAGACGACTCCCGAAAATATGTGATAACAATTCACCGCATACCGCAACATACGACTCTCGAAAATATGTGCTAGGAATTCATGGCACGCCGTGCAAGACGCCTCCCGAAATTATGTGATATCGAATCACCGCATTCCGCGGTATACGACTCTCTAACATATGTGATAGAAATTCATGGCACGCCGTGATAGACGACTACCGAAAGTAGGTGCATATGTAAGATATGTATGAACAAAAAAAGCAAAAGTAACGAGTTTGTGTGTGGGGCGCCCCACGGGGCGCAGTATTTTCAAAAAGGTTTGAACCCCAGGGGGCGGTTGCGGTGGGGGGGGGCGGAGCCTGGGCGCAATGTAAAGAAAAAGGTTCGTGGTAACGGGGGGTGGGGGCGGAGCCCCCACCGGGATTAAAAAAAAACAAATGTACTAACGGGGGTGTGGGGGCGGAGCCCCTCCAAAGGGGCGCCTTAAAAAACTTTTCCGTATTGATACAGAGAGGAGACGGGAGGGTCCAACGTACTGGGCCGAGACCACGAGCCTCCGGACGCGATTTTTTTCACTTTTTAAGGATTTTATTTTCTGTATTTCACCGGAGTTTACGAGCTGCTTTCCATTCTTGTCGTGTCGAAAATCGCGATCGGCCGCGCAGCGGCCGCAGCTCGTAAACTCTGGTCTCAGCCAGAGTTGAGAGTAGGTCCAACGCAACGCGCCTTCATGATTTCGCCAGCCAGCGTCAGCCAGATGTGAAATGTGAAATCGATTAGGGATTTTCCCGAGCGACCCGAGATGTCGAATTTTTTGAAGTTCAAATCCACGGGACACGCGAACGGTTGTTTTTCCGAGGGGACGCGAGGTGGTGACCGATTTCCCAGAACTGAATTCTGAATTCGGCATTTGCTGACAGCGTGATGACACCCCCACCCGAAAACGTGTTTATGAAATCATAAATGCATTTACGATTTCGTAAATGCATTTATGATCGTAAATGCATTTACGATTTCGTCTGCCACGCGACGAGCATATCCTAAGCAGTTGATCTGCCACGAAACAGAATATTCCAGGGAATAAATCATAAATGCATTTACGAATTCGTAAATGCATTTATGATCATAAATTCGTAAATGCATTTATGATCATAAATGCATTTACGTTTCTTCCACTAAACCTTGAACTTCTCATAAAGATGGCAGCTTCATAGTGAAATTTTAATTGTTTTAAATATGGAAACTGCAATCAATATGTTTTAATTCTCAAGAACTGTGCACCCTGAGAGCTGAGACCCTTAAACCCCCCCCAATAATTCATTTTAAAAAATGTCCCAACTGTAATCTTGTAATCATGTAATCATGACTACACTTGCGCGAATTTTTTTCAAAAATTCGATTTTTAAAATTTTCTAGAAAATTTTAAAAAATTTTGACCCCCCCTTTTTGGGCCCTTAACACTGTAGAGGCCGAATTAATTGATTTTACAGTGTTAACCCATTTTCATCCCTCACATAGCAACATATGTAATAAAGTATTGAGCAATGTAATATGTTGGTTTCCCTAATATATAGTAATAAGTGAATGCCCTTACATTTTGGTATATTGTTTGTTGCCATGCGCGTAATATATCACAAACGACGACACACTTTGTCTATCTGATTTCCATCTGATCTGATCTGATCTGATCTGATCTGATTCTGATTATGTCTGATTGACAACCTTGCTCATGCATGCTCACGATGATATATTATGGCTTCCCTAAGTCCGATTCTATGGATTGGTGTCACGTCACGTCACGGTGCGTCGGCCGACTCACGACTGTCACCAGTTACTGGAATATCCCGGTTCAAGATATCAGACAGTCAGTGAACCAATATAGATAAACTCGTATAAGAAATAAACCCTAAGCTAGATATACCCGGAACGGTCACGGAGTCGTCGGAACGGTCTCGGTCCTAGCTACCTGTGACACCTTGATGTGTCACAGCACGGGCTTACGGATCAGTCACAGGTCCAGTGTTGGCTACCTAGGAATCTGTCATAGGGGCCTGCACCGGGACTCCCGGTCAGGGCTGCCTATACAGATTTCAGCACACCACCCCAGCACTGCGGGTGGTGACTGACAGGTAAGTCAGAGAAGTTAAGATAAGTTAGGGTAGGAGCTAGGGTGACAAACCTAACTGCTAATCCAACTGTGCTATTCTGATACACAAATTGAAACCCTCTAGCTAGCACAAGTGCAGAAACCTACGGGTAAGGAGCTCCCGCTAAACAACTGAAAGGCACTGTGTAAGCAAACCAGATTGAAGATTGTAGATGTCAAAGCAAAGCATAAACCAAATTGAAGACCACGTTGAGGTCAAAGTACATCTCAGCACACCACCAGAGTGGTGTACTGCCAGAGCCAGAAGGAAAACTACTCGGGGTCAAAGTCCAGAGGGGCACCGTCACCACAATGTACACGGTGGTAGCTTGCAGCACTGCTCTCCAGTGGGTCAGGCGGCCGGTGAACCACCGTCGCAGCACCCAGGGAGTGCAGTACTGCATCCAGAGTGACGGGGTCCAGCTCGGATATACCAGGGTAGATGCACAAATCCCCCCTGCACAGCACAGGCTGCGGTGCAGCCCGACCCGATACCTGCACAGAGTCGATGTCATTGGCCGCCGTGTAGGCGGCAGCCTCCACACCCATGATCGAGATGAAAAGAACGAGGGAGATAAAGTAAGGAAACCCCCACGGGCCCGCGTGTGCGGGGAAGCCCCATGGCGGCTTGCCACATCCGTAGGTGCGGGAAGCACCACCAGACTCAGGCACGTGGGCTGCGGGCTCTGACGCATGATTGGCCGAGATGGCCGGAGCCCGCGGCTTGACGGCGAAGCTGCCGTCTGCAAAATCCTCGTAGTCGTCGGTGTCGTAGCCGGTCAAGTCAACCGGCGCAACCGCGGCGTGGTTGACAGTCTCCACAACCCCCGCGAATTCACCGCCCGACTTCTCCGTGGTGGTTACCCGCGTCGATTGAAGGGACACGGGCGGGCCGTAGCCGTAGAGCTCCAGGAGCTCTGTCTCATTCTCCAAGACAGGCATAGCAGGGGCCGGCACGGCGGATGCCGATGCCGCCGCACCACCTGCCGGAACCTGCTCCTCCGGTGTGATACCTGCGCCTGCAGTGTCACACACCAGAGCCGAAGCCTGCGTCGCAATGCCCCCAGACGGCGGGAAAGAGGCGTGAGTGTAATGTACCTTAGGCTCCACCGCCGCGTTGACCTCCGCCGCGAGGTCGTCCAGCCGCTGCAGGATGTCGTCACCGGACGTCCCCGCCACCGGCGTCACCGCGTCAACGGAGAAGCCGTAGGCCGACACGTCGATGCCTCCCACAACACCCCCGCACAGCACCGCTGGCGGACCGTACGCCGTCGCCGCGCGGGCAAAAGCCTCAGCCCCATCATCTGCCGCCTCCTGGAAAAGAGCACACATGGCTAGCGCATGGACCCCCTCCGCATCCTCCTCGTCGATGGGTACGCAGAAAGCCGCGGCGGAAGTAGGGGAATGTTGGCGACCGCCAAGAGGGCAGTCGCGGTAGAAGTGGTAAAGATCCTTACCAGTCTTTTTGCAGCGGGTACACAACGGCTTAGCCCGCTGCTCGTCACGATCGTAGCCCACTGCCGGTGGGGATTGGACCCCCATGCGGAAGCCCCGCTGCGACTGCCCGCGCTGCTGCTGCTGCCGGCGCTGTCCGTGCTGCCGCTGCGGCGGGTCCTGCTGCCGCTGCACCACCGGCGGAGCCGCCTCGTACCTTTGCTGAACCAGCGCGGTCAGCTCGTTGATCTTGTCCAGCAGCGCCTGGTGCTCGCTGCTGGTGAGCAGGGCCGACGTGTCACCACCTGCGGGCTTGGCCAGGAAGGCCTTCCCGACGTCCGTCTGCGCCCATGCCTGGTAAATCTCGACGACCAAAGAGCGCAAGGCCACAAGGGAAACCGACGCGAGGTCGGCCACCATGGGGTAACGCACCTTGACCGCGGCGTAGAACACCGGGTCAAGCCTGCTGTACAGGCTGAGCTTCCTGGTGGCCTCAGTGGGTGTCCAGTCGGCCGCCTTGTTATCCCGCACCAAAAGTTGTTCCCGAGCCAAAATCGGCTGCGGGTCAACGTTCGCGGGATAACCAAGCGCGGCATGCTCCTGCTGGAAGGACTCCCGCAACGCCACTGGTACGCTGCGCTTCACGATGTCCACCAGCGCACGCCGTCCATCTCGGTCGGCAGACGCGTCCGTACCCGTAAGCCAGACGTGGGCGTTGCTGTGCTTCTCGACGATAAGCCCAAGCACGTCGTACAGCAGGGCGTTCACCTTGCTCACCACCAGAGCCTGGGGGTCGTCAAGGTCGAACGAGACGAGGTCCAACCCAGCGGACTCAAACTCCGTACGCAGCTGAACCACCACGTCGGAGAGGAGACCCGCGTCAGTCGTGCCGCTGAAGTAATGCTTCTTGTCGCCAAGGATAATTTATCCTCGCGGATACCCTTGGCCCATGTCCGATGGAGCCGCCCCTTGTAGACCTCGTCCACAAGCTTGGATTGCTCCTGCAGGTACTTCCTGGTCGCAACGTCGGCGTCGGTGTTGGAAGTAGGGTCGGGGTTCGTAACAGCCGGCGACGCCTAGCCGTCGGCGTGTTGCGAACCGCGTCAGTGAGCCTCAGCGAGGCGTCGATGTCGGAGTCCCTCGTGAGGGACCGTTTCGCTCGTGTGGAAACACCCATAACTCTGAAAGCCTGATGGGAGGTGGTACGCTGGGGCGCGTAAGGGTAATGGCGTGGGGAAAATGCGACGTCACAGTTACGTAAGGAGCGGTAGAGCCATGCGAGCGAGGGGCACTGGAAGACGTCGTCGAGGTCGAAGGTGCTGCAGACACCAGCCCAAGAAGCGGTAGCATGCTGGGCCAAGGCAAGAACTATACCGTAAAAGGACATTGCGCCAACGAAGCCCGGTCCAGGTCGAATCCCCATAGCGGCGGCTCAAAAACGCACTTACAAACTGCTCATCTCAAACTTCCCACTCGTACCCAAACGCGCCGTTGCGCACCACCTCTCAAAGCGGCTGTTTTAGCCAATCATGGCCAAATTAGCTGTGGAATATAGCGTGGAATGGGTCCACGACCTACTGGAATATCCCGGTTCAAGATATCAGACAGTCAGTGAACCAATATAGATAAACTCGTATAAGAAATAAACCCTAAGCTAGATATACCCGGAACGGTCACGGAGTCGGAACGGTCTCGGTCCTAGCTACCTGTGACACCTTGATGTGTCACAGCACGGGCTTACGGATCAGTCACAGGTCCAGTGTTGGCTACCTAGGAATCTGTCATAGGGGCCTGCACCGGGACTCCCGGTCAGGGCTGCCTATACAGATTTCAGCACCAGTTTATAGAATGAAATTTTCCCATTAAGCCCTCCCCGACATGACGTATATTCCCAATCGTAGGAAATATTTCTCCACATCAGAAATCGGGAAGACCGTGCGATTTTTCATCTGACCGGTGTGGTAAGCCTACTATCCCACCGTTGAGCGTTGACCCGGAAGGACCCTTTGAAACATGCGTCGGGCTGCTGTCCGCACATGAATTTTGGCAATTACTTTGCACATTTCGCAACATGTATCACAACATTTTAAGCATGTTTTCATTGTGATATATGTGCGTCGTTTGACACTCGAAACGTAGCGAAAGAAGCCGTACTTCGCGTTTTAGGATGCTCGCCGGGAGTGAGTACCCTTGCGGTACTAAACGATTGCGTAGCGAGATGTACAGAGATGAGTCTCCGCCAAGTTTTCACGCAAAGTTAACTTAAGTGATAGCGCGTTTGGCGTTATTCCATCCGTATTCGCGGATGTGAGCAAGCCGCGAAGGGGGTTCGCATTGCGGACTTCAAACGCGTTTTGGGCATCCGCGTTTCTGCGGATGCTCAAGACAGCGACTGAAACTAACTTCACTACATACTTATAAAGTCTTGGAGAGAGTTGCACGCTGTTCGAACACTCTCACGGGGAAGCCGATTCCCCCCCCACTGTATGGGGGGCCTGCTTCTCCTTTGCGTCACCCCTCACTGTGTGTGGCATGTGTCACACGTGACCGTGTCTCCGTCACGTTAGCCTTCTCTAGTTAGTCAGTCCGTATGTCTGCCTTCTTAGTTTATGCTATTCCGTTTCCGAGCACCCGGCACTGTGTTTTCTGTGGCATATCGTGCGTATATATACCTTATATATATACCCTCAGTTCTCCCTTTCTGTCAGGTTATCGACCCACTTCACGCTAAGTGGTGTTTCGGTAGGCATCAGCTCGCTTTGGTTTTTTGCCAATTCTAAAGTTCCCTCAAAAGTCCCTTACGGTTACGGCGCATTCACCGCAACCAAATTTCCTTAAATCAACACGTGGGCTGCCTACCGTCAACGAGAAAGGTTTCCTACGTTTTCCCTCGGCCAAAATTCCCTCTTTCCCTCTTATTCCTTCACCCTGGCCGGTTATTTCCTTCCAATGTCTCAACACCGCCAATCAACCCTCGCAGAGGCGCTTCGATCGGCACGACGGGCTGGTGCTACTCCTTCCCCACCCTCTGGAAATTCTGGCACTACGACGCCGGGTCCGACACGACCGAGACGCATTGTCTCCACCGCTTCTCTTCGTTCGCGTCCTTCCTCATTGCGTCCATCGCCCACTCCCTTCATGTTCTTCAACGATCCGTCGGTCCTCGTGTCCACGCCGGTGGAGGAGGGGAGGGAGGACGAGTACCTAGAGCAACTATCTTACGCTTTCACGTACTCCACCGACATCGTCACCATTTTGCGTCCTGGAGGGTTTCACCCTAAAAATGGCTTTACCTTGGACAACGACTCCGCAGACACGGACTTCACTGCTTTGCTCGCTGCCATGAGGCACGTATTATACCCTGTTTCCTTCACGGAGTTCTCCAAACTCCTCGACCTCGAGCACGACTACGACTTTTACCACGTCGTGCTCAACGAGATCATCTTCACCATCCTTCCGGTTTTACTTCGTGGTACGGCATTGGCGTTGTACTCCGAAGCCGCGCGCTCCCATCCTGGTGACGGCCGCTATGTTCTCCAGCGACTACGGTTTGAGGTCGAGGGCGTCCCTGACCCCGACTCCGACCGCCACTGGGTGAAGATGCGTGCTGTCATCATCGACGAGCACAAGGACCCCGCCCCCCAGCTCATGACCATCCGCACCTTGGGCGACAAACATGCCCGTCTCAACCCTGACTACAGCGAGTCCAAACGCGTCCGTGACCTCTGGCACATCCTGACCGACTCCGCCAAGCAGACTCCTTTCGTCAACCCGCTGTACGTCAACGTCATCCGCGATCTTCGAGTTGGTTCCCCCTTCTCCTTTTCCACACTGTGCTTGCGTATCCGCACGGTGTGGAAGGAGGAGCTTGCATTTGCCACCCCCGCCGACGCTTCCCTGTCTGGTGGTGGTGGTGGTGGTGGTGGTGGTGACCGGCAGAAGAGCCCATCCTTCAACTCCGTCACCGTGGAGAAGAAACCCGGCTACTCCATTAAGTGTGTTGGTGAGTGGCGAGTGGACCCCCCTGGCTCACCGCTGAAGCGGTGGAAGGGCGTCGGGTTCCCTTGCATCACTTGTTTCCGGTTGTGGGGTCTCACTGACTCTCACCCTGGGACTAGGGGCTTGTGCCCTTACACATGCGTTGCAGCATTCTCCCCCACGCGTGCCCCTCCCTCGGCTCTGCCCGTGGGCAATCGACCGCTTCCGCGGGAATTCGCATCGGCCATGGCGTCGTCCCTGCAGGCAGCTGGTGGTGCCTCCGCGCAGTCTGTGGTGGTGGCGGACGAGCATGCCGACCCCGCACCGGCCGACCCTGAGCCGGTCGGGTCGGTGATGACCTTCATTGCACCTGTCACTGACCCGCCTCCGCCGCTCGATCACGCCGCGGCGGGCTCCGATGGCGATGTTGCCGAGCCGACGGCTGAGATGCATCCCACTGACGCGGCTCCGTACCCTGCGAGCGACTCCGACTATGAGGCAGAGCCAGCCGCCATGCACGCTATCCTTGACGACGACGAGGACTGGCCAGCTTTCCGATCGACGCCGTGGATCCCTCAATTCAGTGGTTCAACTGACCGCCGAGCTCCAGCCAACTAGCTTTAGCCTTAGCCTCAATGTAGCTTCTTGCAGTGTTTATCCACATCTTGCCAGCTGTTAGTTGGCCGCAATGGGCCTTTCACTGAACTCTGACATTAAGTGAAATTGGGTTTTAGGTTTTAGGGTTTGCTTGCTCTCGGACTGCCACTCACACCTTCGGGGTGAGGTGGTGTCACGGGGAAGCCGATTCCCCCGCCACTGTATGGGGGGCCTGCTTCTCCTTTGCGTCACCCCTCACTGTGTGTGGCATGTGTCACACGTGACCGTGTCTCCGTCACTTTAGCCTGCTCTAGTTAGACAGTCAGTCCGTATGTCTTCCCAGTTTTATGCTATTCCGTTTCCGAGCACCCGGCACTGTGTGATTCTGTGACTTTACCGCGTATATATATCCATTATATATATACCCTCATATCACCCTTTCTGTCACACTCATAAGTTTGAGACTGCAAAACGTTTGTTCCAATTGTCCCGTTTATAGCGGTACAATGATGAAAACGTGCGGGGATCTTTACGCACGCGCTCATCATGTCCAATAAAAAAGTTCACTACGGAAAACACAATGAAAGGTATCATTACGAAGTTATAGGTCTTATAACTTCGGAATAATATCATAATCATAGGCTCACCGTAGCAGAAATATCAAGTTATTTCTTTGAAAGCGGTGCTTGGGACGCAACATCATGCTGAAAAACACAGAAGGTGCGAGTCGCTTTTCCGACGTGGCACGTAGATTTAGTCGGCAGAGAGTCGTCTCTCTCGAAAGCCGTCAAAAAAATCAGGCCTCCATTAGATCGAAGGATGCACAGAGCAAGGTCTGACCGAAAGTCGACGAAAGATGCTTCATGTCACGAGATGTCACGGCCAAACTATTCCGTCGACTCCAAAAACTCGGAAATGTTGGAGCGTGACATTGCCTGACATGCCCGTCGGCAGACGTCGACTTCCGTCGCCGCAGCCAATCAGCTTGCTGCGATCAAAAAACTGCCGACGCCGACTACAGTCGCGGGTAACCTGACACCAAACCATAGAATCAGCCTAAGTGAATGCTCTTATCGTAGTTTCTAAGGTCGGCCATTGCATGATCCAAAATCTAACTTTTAGATCTGTTTTGCTAAAAATATAAAATGGTTGATTTATTTAAGGGACAAGGTACGGGCGCTGGGAACTTTACTAAGTCACATGCTGACTGCATATCACGACTGCGTCTATCGCGTGAGAGACAGCGACACAGTGACCGCAATGAACGTCGCCGGCAGCAGACGGTGAACACATCGACATCGCGGACACCATTGCCGCTGCCGTTGCGTGACTACTTACTCGTTCTTCGTTGACCCATCCCAATCCGCAATTGCATCGCAAAATTCTTCCGAGACAGCTACGCAATTTCATCAACGTTCCTCCGCCTCATGGGGCGAACGGTGTTGTCTGCCTTAGAAATAAATTGCGCGTTTCGCGCACAAGTAACTTGAAGCCTTGAGCTTCAGGTAACTTAAAGATGCATCTCTTGGCAGTATGTGTGCCAAGTTTCGTGCTCTAGGACGCACGGGAAGCCCTCGGCTGTTTGGCATCTTTGGGTTTGGGTTCGAACCCAAACCCAAACCCAAAACATCCGCCTTAGAAATAAATTGCGCGTTTCGCGCACAAGTAACTTGAAGCCTTGAGCTTCAGGTAACTTAAAGATATGTATCGTGGCAGTATTTATGCCAAGTTTCGTGCTTTAGGACGCACGGGAAGCCCTCGGCTGTTTGGCATCTTTGGGTTTGGGCTCGAACCCAAACCCAAACCCAAAACATCCGCCTTAGAAATAAGTTGCGCGTTTCGCGCACAAGTAACTTGAAGCCTTGAGCTTCAGGTAACTTAACGATATGTATCGTGGCAGTATTTATGCCAAGTTTCGTGCTCTAGGACATACGGGAAGCCCTCGGCTGTTTGGCATCTTTGGGTTTGGGTTCGAACCCAAACCCAAACCCAAAACATCCGCCTTAGAAATAAGTTGCGCGTTTCGCGCACAAGTAACTTGAAGCCTTGAGCTTCAGGTAACTTGAAGATATGTATCTTGACAGTATTTATGCCAAGTTTCGTGCTCTAGGACATACGGGAAGCTCTCGGCTGTTTGGCATCTTTGGGTTTGGGTTCGAACCCAAACCCAAACCCAAAACATCCGCCTTAGAAATAAGTTGCGCGTTTCGAGCACAAGTAACTTGAAGCCTTGAGCTTCAGGTAACTTGAAGATATGTATCTTGGCAGTATTTATGCCAAGTTTCGTGCTTTAGGACGCACGGGAAGCCCTCGGCTGTTTGGCATCTTTGGGTTTGGGGTACGTTCGAACCCAAACCCAAAGGCCAAGGGATAGGACAGTTTTGGAGATGCTGTCCCGATGCCTTTGCAACCTCGCATGCTAACTCATATTATAATGAATATTCAACTTTCAAGCGTTGGATACCCCACGCCAACGGGAAGCGCTCGGCTGATTTGTTATTTGGGTATGCGCACCCAAATGACAAAAGACGCATCTTTGAAACTCGTTAGTTTCAAAGATGCGTGGCCGATGCCTTCGTGCTTATGCGTGTATATTTCATATGAAATATGCCATGGAATAAATGTGAGTATCCCGCACAAACGGGAAGAGCTCACAACAGTCACAGCACCGTTCGCCCCATGAGGCGGAGGAACGTTGATGAAATTGCGTAGCTGTCTGGGAAGAATTTTACGATGCAATTGCGGATTGGGATGGGTCAACGAAGAACGAGTAAGTAGTCACGCAACGGCAGCGGCAATGGTGTCCGCGATGTCGATGTGTTCACCGTCTGCTGCCGGCGACGCGACGTTCATTGCGGTCACTGTGTCGCTGTCTCTCACGCGATAGACGCAGTCGTGATATGCAGTCAGCATGTGACTTAGTAAAGTTCCCAGCGCCCGTACCTTGTCCCTTTATTTAACCTTAAAAATTACTGAAAATTTTAGTTTTTTAAATTTTTTTAAAAGTTTTAAAATTTTTAAAACCCCCCCCCCAATAATTAATTTTAAAAATATGACATCTGTAATCATGACCCTTTCATAAATATACCCTTTTGATAATTTCCAATAACTTATTAATAATTATTTATAGCACCCCCAATTGTAATCAGGATTCTCCAAATGCTCCTTGGACGCAGGGACGCTTTTGAAGTTATTACGTCATACGATAGTGATAGAGTTCCACCGAATTCTGCGTCGGAATGATCCGGTCGCGGTCACCTGAAATCTAGGTACCACTTTTTGTAAGACTCGAAGATTGACCAAGGCGAATAAAATCGCATTAGATTTTTTAGGTTTGGAATCAAATCTCAACAGCCACTCGTATGCACGTCTTATGACATGAGGGACAACAAGTTCGCCAACGTGCGCATTGTCAAGACAGGCAGTGCCTGACAACTAACTTGTCTTGCGTTGATCCCCTACTAACCCAAAGATCGAAGGTGACCAAGGTGTCCACGAGCGCCGCTTGACAATGTTGAGCAGCGCTTGACAATGTTTGTGAGAGACGTTGCCCTTTATCGTCGTCCATTTAGTCAAATTAATTTTGAACTCTACTGTCGATCCCCAGCCTGTTTTCCGCTTCTCGACTGCACTAGATCTGCGGAAGGTATAAATCGTTTGCGCAAGATCTACCTACAATATAATCAAGTATTTCACGTTTCCCCATCCAAGGTACAAATTATACTGTACAGTTTTCCCACCACTTAATTTTTACTCAGATTATTATTTCGCTATACAGTCCTCCCACCATTGTATTTATACTCGATACTGAATTTCACTATACAGTAGCATACTGAATTTCACTATTGGAATTACAGGAATTTCAGAACTTGTATGCTACTGAATTTCACTATACAGTCTTCCCACCATTGAATTTATACCAAGATTATTTCACTTTTTCCCACCACCGATTTTACGATTTTACAATTCCAGCATACCATGGCGTCGCGTTTGCGTCGTGGTACATGTACGCGACTGCGGTGGCACTGTCATCGTTAGCGTCTGGCGATCGTGAGATCGGAAGTTCGTCTGTGTCACCCTTTGGGATTCGCGCTTTGCTGCTGCTGCCGCCGATGGTGGCCAAATATTTGAATTCAAATAGGTTTCAAATTAGCAAATTCATCAGCAAATATTGGGCCACCAGCCCACCACACTCTCATCTGATATAAACGCTGGTCAACCTGCAAAAATACCGACTTCGGACATAGAACCGAACACCGTGACCACAAACTCAAAGGGACGGGCCCCAAAAAGTTGTTAACAGGCTGTTACGCGGCTGACTGGAGCTTCGACAGGTATTACCCTGGCAGTATCACCGTTGCAATATCCTAGAAACACTAAACAAATTTAGTGATAAACACTTTCACCGTTGCTTTTCACGTAGACGATGCTGAAACGCTTGCCATGTACAAAGAACAGTTGAATGCGTTTTGGAACGAAAATTGTTCTCGTAGTTCTTCAATACTTTGAAAAATCATCCGTTGAAGGGCCTTCATATAAGACTCACGTGGCACCGAGTCGTCAAAGAACTCTCTACCTTTCTATCAGTCTCTCTATACTATCTATCTCGACAAGATGATGCCTTCCCATCAAGTTTGCATAATTCCTATGATATTCCGACTATCAGAGAGTCTAACGAAGACCGGGCAAGTTTCCCTGCAGATTACTGGAAGTCGGCGCCAGTGGTCCCAGTTCTAGTAACATATTCTCGATCAGACATCAAAGTTTCGGGGGAGATAATGGAGTTATCGTGGAGAACACCAACTCAGCAGGCAAATTCATACTGGTCAACGCTCTGGGCCACTCCAGTTGACGATCCTGCAAGCCGCAAGATCACAAGTAATATTCTGCCAGTAGTCCATTGATATGAGGTTCCCTTAGGCTCTCTTTGTTGAACGATTGTTTTTGCTCCTCTAGAGGCTAGTGGTTGTGCTCTTAGAACACCTTCACACCCCGGTGCACCACAGTGCTGTCGATCTTTTTGTAACGTTGTACAAATCTTTAAAACATCTAGACTGCTTTCTTAGTAAACTCAGGGTCGTTTGACTCTCACATGGTGAACGCAGAATTTCAGCGAGGGCAGATTGAGTCTGAAGCACGGCGCCTACAAACGCAGCCTCCGAAGAGCCCATTCGACCCATATCCGATCCGAATTCCGTCTCAAGATTTCGATGAGGCCGCTGACGATGTTGATGACGACGCTGTCATAGCTTGTCACAACCAGTCCTTTGAAGCTAACAAAGGTGCATTTCGAAGCCGGCTTCTGACAGATAAATAACAATTTTCACGAGGCCACTGCACTGCGACGGTGTACGCGTGACGATGATTTCGAGTCATCTTTGCTACGAGAGCGTATCGGTGTCCGCGGGGGAACTCTGAGTAGTTAGTATTCATCTTGTATATTTTGAATATTTTCGGTTTGAGCGTAACGCCTATTAGTAGTAATAGGTGATAACGTAAACTGTCACATTCTTCGGCCAGCGACTCGACGAGGACTACTAGTAACTAGCACTATCAGTAACGAGCCGAGCTTCAAAGCTGTTTCAAAGACTTCAGGTTTGAGTTGCGGTTATACATTCCCACAGCGATTTGTGAGCTCATTCCAACAAACATGGACTCTCAGATGCGACATTGCACGTTCGTTCAACAGTAACAGTGTTCACAATATACACGTGCAGCATCGAAGCTAGCATCACGCAAATTATGATATGCGGCGAACGACTGAGAGCCCTCATTAAGATGGGTTGCAACATACAGGTGTAGTCCTGTGTGTCCTCGCCGTTCTGCTCTTTGCTTGCGTGGGCATTATCAGTATTATCACCGACAACGAGTTCCAAAAAGTATGCTCTCCCCTTTTCTCAAACCATCCATGGGCGTAACAAGCACCGTCGGCGTCGCAGACTTGTCCAGTATTATCAAAATCTTACATTGCTTGGGGGTGGGATACTCAAAATCCTTGTCAAGTATCTCCTTGAAGCAACGTCACTGGCTCTGAACACACAAGATTTCAGTTTTTCTCCAGGGGAGACTTTGTTCCTAGATAGCAGTTACTTGAACGTTCGAAGTACGAAGTGTGGCATAAGAGTTGCTGCCCTTCATACTGCCTAGTTGTTGTATGCATGTTTCCTTTTAGAAGCCCTGCTAAGGTTTCCTGTGGGCCTCGATCGTTTTCAATTTGAGTCATATTCTGTGACCCCAACGCCAGCCTGCAACCTCAAAATCAGCCTCCGGCTGGTACAACTTGTTTGGATAACATCACTTGTGTAAGAACAGCAGAGTACCAGCAGCTTTTATTGAACAGAATGATATAAGTGCCTGATACTTCAATGGACCCTGAGGTGTTGTCTGTGTCTGTGTGTGTGTGTTTATCCTTGGACTGACTCCTTTGGCATCGCGCGTGTGTGTACACGTGTCTCTGCATGCAGACTCTATCACCTGCCAAGCAGCCGCATGCTGTACTGTCTGACAACTTAATACTGCCAGTGATTGCTAGCAGAGAATCATCAACTGCGCTCAGAGCGCACATAAACTTTGTTGTCAAGTTTGATGGAATGTCTGTGGACGACTTTACTTCACGACACGAGAAAGCCTTTCGTGCGGCAATCGTTAAGTTTGCCGGGGTTTCTGCCAATGATATCGACATGAACACGGACAGTCTGGTAAAGATGTCCCGGCCTGGTGAGATTCATAACAGCTTGCTCTCAAAGATTGTTCAGACTATATTTTTACTCTGTTTTGCTCAATCCTGGCAACCCTCCTAGCAGTTGTGAATTGGTAGGATTCGTAACTCTGCTAGCTAGTAGGAGTAAGGACACTGTTAGTTTTAGTAGCCATTTGAGATTAGCATAGATCCACAGCAGGACAAGCCAACAACGGCGATTCTTCACACGCAGCACTACACAAGCCTGAAATCTTACTCGACTCTTTATCTATTAATATAATACAGTATACTATTAATATTATCAGTGGGAAATCAAGTTGTTGAAGCAGTATCATCAAGGCCATATATCATATCTGTCTAAGGAATAGTGCATGCTTTGGCGGTGTCTGACTGCTTACTGAGGGTTATATATATGCCGTAACATACAGTGTGAGAAAGGAAATATAACTGGATGGATTTAATGAATATATAAAAACAGCATGATATAGCTACAGTTACGGATGCGGTGGTTAAGTGTCAAAAGGGCCACATATGGAGCCCAGCAGTATATGTTGTGACAGTCCTGTGGTAAGTAGACCAAGATGTATACTGTTGCTATGATGCTTTCATAAGTGTAACTTCAGATGCGTGGAACTTGAAGGATTGCAACTTATGTTCACCAAGATTCGAAGGAGTGCAGTGAGGATGCATGTGATGATGTTTAGCGTGATCACATATGGACAGCAGGTCAAATGATGATGTCTTCTTGATTGGGCCGGAAACTTGCTGTGCAGGTGATGCCAAAGGAGTTCTGGTAAGCACAGTCGTGGATTTCAGCGCAGAAAGTGGCGACTTGAGCTCACAAGCTGCAAGCCTCTCTGCTCCCCAGTTTAAATCATACCTTCTTGGAGCTAAGGGAAGCTTGTTCAAGGATGCAATGTCCTGGGCGACAAATATCGCAGCAGGGGACATCACTGTTGTCGAAGTAAGCTCCGGTGAGAATGGTGGTCTCATCAGGAACAATGCAACGATGATTTCTCGAAGAACGGCACTGGGTGAGTGACTACTACGATGTTATAATGAGAACTGTTTATCATCATGAGAGAAAATCAAAATTGAATATCCTAAATGATTTCGCCCTGGCATTGATAGATTGATTAGTATGCTTTATATCATTTTTTTAAATCTTAATTTTACATTGTCCTGCATGGTACCTACCCCCAGTCTCGTAATAAGAGACTGTGGTTTTAGAATTTCACGATGGATGTTTGCAAAAGCAAAGCCCAAGTTCCATTAACAAAGTTAATTGTGAAGTTTGCAAGGCGAAATGCCGCGAACGAAGGTTATCGCCCAATCATTATGCAGACCACTGATTGGGCTAGTCACTCCAGAGTTTTTAAAACCAATCTACGTGTCACCGCATGTTCATAACGACTGAAGTGACGCTAGAGCTTCCCGATGATGATACTTAGAAGTTCCCAATGGTCACATCCCGAAATTCAACGGCCTTGATCTCCACTACAGTGTCCCAGATCTAGATCTAATGGTATCTCAGGTTCAACCTGAGTGGTATCTCAGGTTTCTGCTTCGTTTGGGTATCCTGACCAACCACTGTGGAAGGCCTAGACAGTCATGATTTGCACCAAACTGATCAGCAGGCTTCAGGCTTCACAGCCTGAGACTCTAACACCCCTTCTAAAGGTTGACTGTCTACTGCCAGTTCTAGGGATGGTCCCCTTTCAGCGAAGGCCAGTCTTAGGGATGGTGCCCCTCCAGCTCCAGTTTATGGAGATGGTACTCCCTTCCAGCTCCAGTTTGTGGTGATGGTGCCCCCTCCAGCTTCAATTTGTGGGGATGGTGCCCCCTTTAGCTCCTTGCTCAGTTCATGGTCTCGGTCCAGCTTCATGATGCCCAGCCTCCCGCGATGGCCTTGGAATGATGGCAGAGGTAGTAGTTTAGTGAATATGTCAGAGGTGTTGTCCGAGGATCCAGTGTACAGAGGCTCAGGGTCCCCATTCTTGACCTGTTCCCGGATGTACATGTTCCTGACTTCAATGTGCTGATATCTGCTGTTGTTGACATAATCAGAGGCCAAGTGAATGGCTCCCTGATTGTCAAAATACATAGGAACCGGCTTGTGGATGTTGACAATGTTTCCCAACACATTGATGGAGGATGTACTTCACCTCACGAGCCCCTTCTGACATATATAGCGATGATCTCTGCCTCAGTAGTAGACAAATATACACAGCGCTGCATCATCGATGAAAAGATGACCAGGATGCCACAAAGGAACATGGCAATGCCCGAGGTGGACTTCGCAATTCTTGGTATCTTTGCAGCCAGCATAGTCAGCGTCTGTGTAGTTGCAGATAGACAGTGTCGCAGTTTCCGATCTCGACCCCCCTGGCACTGATGCAGTCCGCAGCACCAGCTCATAGTCCAAGGTCCTTTTAAGGTACCTGACCACCTGTTTCAGTGCCACAAAGTGTTCCGCAGCATAAGTGGTGCAGAACCTGGAAAGGGTGGGCACTGCCGCCATGATGTCCGGCCTGGTACATCTGGCAATCCACTGCAGCTGCCTGAGGAGCGCGCGATATGGGAGGCCCGTCAGAGGGTGCCAAGGCAACCCTCAGAGTCATAGGTAGTGACGCCGGTTTGGCATCTTTGAGTCCATCATATGTCTCAATCATCTGGGCAATATATCCAGACTGAGACAGATAAATTGCATCGTGTCCCCGTCGAACACCAAAGCAATACCCATCACCAAATCCAGTACTCCCAATAGTACTCTGAAGTTGCCAGTGCTTGTCCAGTTTGACCTTGAGCACCAGACATATCCAGCAGCTTGAACCCAGCTGGTACATCCTCCTCCTTACTTCATCATCCGTAGGGCCCCCTTGATAATTCACCAATGCCTCCAACTCCTCCTGGACAGCCTGCAGCAACTGCTCTGCATCTGGAGCTGCAAGGACCTGATTGTAAGTCCTCGGCTTGGACACGCCACCCGGCAGCATGCAGACCTCATCCACTGCGGACTTGGATTGCTCCCGCTCAGAGGCCAGGCATATGTGCTCAGGGGGGGAAGTGCACCTTGCCAGCCGGGAAGGTCCAAGGTAGTGAAGTTAGTCAGAAGGACCACACAGTATGGATACCCATTTGGAGGGCGACCCTGAACGCGGCTGCCCTTGGAGGGGTGGCCGTTATGTAGGGGGGTCGGTTTTTCCCGGCGCACACTGTTTCGTCTCGAAGGCAGCGGCCCGACCCGTGTTGGGGCGTGTCAACATCGGCACACGTTTGGCATGATTGTACCTCCCCCGCCTCGTACGGACCAGGCTGGGAGTGTCAGCCCACCCCTTCGGACCACAGGAAGTGGCCCATTTCCGTCCTCTATCTGCTGATACTTATGGTGATGACGATGATGATGATGATGACTTACGATGATGACGAGCCGCCGCCTACGGGCGGCACACAGCCGAGGAGCTCTCAGCGGACTCAGCGGTCGAGAGATAGTGGTGCCACGATGGTCAGGAATTGCCCTTTGAGGCGGACCGTACGGCCGGAGCGGCAGGCGGGGGGGCAGGCGACGACAGAGCAGCGGGCGGCGGCGGCGGCGAGGTTGCAAGAAGGCATTCTTTACTAAATATCTGTTACTCTAGAGCTGAGTATTATTCTGGTTCCTTAGGTGGTGATCTGTCAGACCCGACAGGCAAAGGGGTCCCAGGGGTCAGAACTGCCCCCCTAAGCCTAGGGGGCAGTGTGGTTCTAAAGTCCTGGGTACCCCTCCCCCCCTTCCCTTCTCCCAGGTTGCGGCGGGTGGGTTAACAAATCTGAGACACTAGTCAGGATGAAATTTATACTCTGGGTTCTTCACTAGTGTTGCAAGGTCAGAATGGTTGCAGCTCATCCAAGAGTGAGCTGCAACTCCTAGGAAAACTACTTCTACAGTTCTACAGTTGGGATGGTGGCTACCCAATAGCCATCCACCAGAATCCATTTTCTGGATTCACTCTCCATTTCCCCCAATGGGAAAGGAGGACTTGGCCACAAATGCTAGGCCTAGCTACGTGGCCACAACTTAGCCAAGTTGTGACTCCCCATGACCAGCCCTTCCTTGGGAGTGTGTCATCACTGTTGATCCAGTGGTTCCCCTCCTGTTGCATTTCTAATCTGCATCCAAGGGCTGTCCCTGCCTGGGGTGTTTGGCCCCAGCTAGAGCGAAATGAGAAAAGCCTTTGGCCAAGCACTCAAGCCTGAGTTCTCGGCCAAATCAGGAGCTTTTTGTCTCAGGGTTCCTTCAGGGCAGGCTAGGGAACAAAGCTGGGGGTTTATTTGTCCCCACAACAAACTTAATTAACCCCTGCAGTCTTTATTGACAATTATTGCTAGGGTGAACAATGCACACCAAACACACAATACACAGGTTGCAAGAAGGCATTCTTTACTAAATATCTGTTACTCTAGAGCTGAGTTTTATTCTAGTTCCTTAGGTGGTGATCTGTCAGACCCTGACAGGCGAAGGGGTCCCAGGGGTCAGAACTGCCCCCCTAAGCCTAGGGGGCAGTGTGGTTCTAAAGTCCTGGGTACCCCTCCCCCATCACGCAGTGCTTTGCCAGGTAGGAACTAGCTACACCATCTACGCTGGAACTAACAGCAGGCGTCCACGGCTGCCTCCATGGAATCCGCCACCAGCCTGGGAATGGCGGAGCGCTGCTCTTGAGTCATCTCCTGGTACTCATCAACTGCATCAGAGATCAGACACCCAATCCCCCCAGTTTTTAACTAGGTTCCGGGGCATCCTCTCTGCAAAAGCATGAGTGGCCGCGCCTCTACGGAAAGAATGTCCTAAGTACATATCGGGCTGCAAGCCTGCAGCTTTGATTTTGTCTTTCAACCAGTGGTCAAAGACAGAATGAGTCAGGGCTACCTGTTGCCCATCGGACTTACGGTAGCTCAGCACCGGTGCCTTCGGGCCCCTGGGCAGCTTGTTCGAGGCAAGCGCTCCTCCGGTGAGTGTCACAGCACAGAAAGCTGGGTATCTCACCGCATTGAAAAGCACCTTGTGCTCCCCTTCAGCAAATTGGTTGGTCTTGGAGAAGCCAGCCGCTACCTCCATTTGATCCTTCCCAATGAACTTCACGCCCCCTCGGAGCATAATTCCGGATTGGGGAAAGCAAGCCTGCTTCTTGGCTGTGATGTTGGCCTTCCTGAACCAACCACCCTCAGGGTCCGGCGAAGTCTTTTCAGTTCTTCGAACCCGGCATTGGGCAACCCAACTCAAGATGAAGATCCCGAAGCGTTGCCAGGTAGGCTTTGATTGTGGAATACTTCACCGTCCTAGCCAGGAAGTAGGACCATAATTCCATGGTGTGTTCCGAAGCCGGAAACACTGGGCGCACATCCGCCCATACAGCAAAACGGCAGTATCATTGCTTACCTCCCGTGTCATGCGAAGAGCGGGTGTCGCGGGCCACCGCGTCGAGTCCGAAGTAGGCCACCCCGTCCTCTAGCTCCCGCATTTCTTGATCTGCACAGCACCCACTTTTCAGTCGAGCTGCACAAAGCAAGGTGGCACCCGGTAAACAACCACCGGCCCGTAAAACTTTCTGTCCCCTCCCTCACAGTCCGGGGCTGAGAACAGATCAGTTTCCGCCTCAAACCTCTCAACCGGGATGAACACCGAGGGCCTTGCCACAATGAATTTGTAAAGCTCCGCTGTGGGCCACACCGGTATTACAAAACAGGCCGAGGTACCAACATTCTGCCTGCGCTTACAGGCCAGAAAGTGCAGCAAGATGCTCAGGAAGCGAGAAAAGTAGAAAAGGGGGGGTTACACCAAGCTGTGTGCCCCGCCCAATCCTGTGTAGTGCAATCCTGCTTCACCGTCCAACAGACCAGGGTCTGCCGGTTGGCTCAAAACGCATCACAGCAGGTGTCCACCGAGAAAGGACCGAATCTCCGGTCCAAGTTCTCAAACACTCTCGCAAACAGTTTCCAGTCATCCTTGTCCTTCCGCCACAAAGACTCTGCCTTCCAGTCCTTGTGGAGCTCAAAGAACAGGCGCATTTCGTTCCTACTCAGAGCGTCAGCAAATTGATTCTGTTTGGAGGGAATCCACTCAACCACCAGTCTCATGTTAACTCCACGCACTGCTTGAAAATCCTTCCAAGCAGCAACCTGAAGTCCGGGGTGCACCTCCACTTCTCCAATTTCCCTTTTGTGGGAGTGTTGTCCATGATTAGCACCATCGTGAGTCCCGGGAGCAAATGGCCCCACAAGTTCAGAGCCCAGAACACCGAGAACAGCTCAAGGTATTAATCTGAGATGACACTCTATCCTTGAAAGGGGAGAAAGCTTCTTGCGGGAGGGCCAAAAGCTCCATCCAGGATAATGCAACGTATCTCCCATCCAGGAACCCTCCCATTCCCGTTCCCGTCACGGCATCCACAGAAACGTGAGATCGTTTCAACAACAACAATAATAATAAAGCATTTACGCCGACGTCAGGGGCCAGGCCCTAAGAGTGCTGTGATCTAGCCCAAGGTCGAGCATGCAAACGCACGAGGCTACTCTCGTCATCAACTCGGTTTCAACACTCTCTTTATGAGAACCACCTGCTGTCCATTGTAGATCATCAGGCACTCTGCCACAAACAAGAAAACAACTCGCGCACCTCCTGTGAGCTTAATCCACTTCCCCTTTGACCGGAGAAGGGCATGCCCCGACCTACAAAACAGTGACAATCCCCTGACCAGCCTGGAGGCAACGGCCACTTGGCCCATCAATCTCTCAAGATCCTTTCTGGTGCACCAACCACCGTGCGCTAGCTTCAACGCCGAGTCCCACAACCTCTCACACTTGTGCACGGGGAGACTAGCCGAAACCCGACCTTCCCCAAATTCATTTGTTCACAAGCGCATACCAAGGAAGATCACATCCTGGACAGGGCCCTCACACTTTTCCCAGGCCGCTTCCAATCCCAGGAACTCAAGGACATCTTGCAACAGGCGGAGGGCCTCAAGTGCGCCTCGGGGGCCAGTTTCCAACTTGGTGCACACCCAGAAACCATCAAGGAACCCCACCTTGGCAGAGAAACCCTGCGCTCTCATGAACCGTACAAGAGCCGCCGTGATCTCATGAAACTTCCCCGGAACGGCCCGTTGGCCAAATGGGAATCTCAGATCGGCTACCAGCTCACCCCACCTGTAGGTATGATACCGGAGGTACTGAAGCGCAATCGGTAAGTGCCGATACGCCCCCTTGATGTCAACCTTGATCATTCACGGAGAGACTGATTTCACCCCCCACCATAAGGTGGGGGTCTGTCTCCTGCTTTCCCCCCTCGGAGTGCAGTGCATGATTGTGTCACACTACCGTGACTTGCCGTTCCGTCCGTCTCCGATAGACAAAACCCTACAGTATATTTTTGTTATCTATCTTAGACTTCCGAGAGCTGTGTCACTGCCTGTGCCTCACCAACTCATATATATATATATATATATCCTCCGACCTGATATCACCCATCTCGTGAGGTTATGAGCCTGGACCACTTCTGTGGTGGCATTCTTGGTTGATTTTAAGATACGTCTCACCGAACGCACCTGGTCACCTACCCGACGGTCTACCGAACCTACTGTACCTTGCATCCACCCTTCCTTTACCCACCCTAACGCCACAATTTGCGCGTTGTTTTGTCTCATTTTGAGTTGCCGAAACGTCTACCCACCTTTTGCCCACCCACCACCTTCCCTTCCTACATCGCTAGTAGATTGGACGGGGTTTCTGTTGTTAGTTAGGAGTTCTCCGTTATCAATTAGGAGTCTTTCGATGGACAATATGTCGGTTTCCTTGGACACTGTGGACAATATTTGGTTAAAAGCCGTTTAATGCAATTACCTTCCCTTTTTGTTTTTACGATGTCACAAATCTTATCTTCGACGAAACCCAAGGGCTACCTTCGTGGGCTTCTGACGCCGAAACCCACTTCCCCGACGCCGTCTGTTCGCAGCACTGGCTCTGGTGGTGTCCCTCCTACAAACCCGCCACCCTCAGCCCCTCTTGAACGTGATGACCCGATTTTATCCTCTGGACCTATGCCTATCCTTGAGAAGCTGACGCATCGGGAAATTACGGCGGTTGACTACTGCGAGAACACCGCCAACCTTCAACATACACACACCCTATCGTGCCTCTACGCGAGGTGCCCTCACCGACCACCTCGCCAAGACCTTCGAGTACGCCGAGAATGTCATCGACATCGACGTCCTCAAGGCTCATGGCTACCACCCTAGGGGCAGCGGTATTACGCTTGACGCTTGACGGCGTGAATGCCATGCGTGATTACTTCGCCCTGCACTCAGCTATGGCCACTGTTCTGGATTCCGTCGACTCTGTGGAGACGGCAAAAATCTTCGACTTCGACCCTGTGTACGCCGCCTACAACTACGACGTCAACGCCATTGCCTTCACCATGTTGTCATTTCTACTTCGTGGACTTGCCCTCAACGTCTACCACTCGACCGCCAAGCTCTACCCTTTCGATGGTCACGCTCTCCTTCTACGTCTGCACTTCAACGTGGAGGGTGTGCAGCGTGGTGACCAGGGTAAGTTCATGGAAGAGATGCGTGCTTTGCGCATTGACGACCGCGTTGACCCCAATCCTCTTCTGCACGACGCTTTTCGTGCTCTGGCTGACAAGCACCCTCGCTACCACACTGACTTCGACAACACCGCCCGCGTGGAGACTATGTTGGTGGTGCTCGAGAAGTCTGCTGATGCCTCCCCGTACGAGGTCCCCTTGTACCAGGGCAGCATCTCTGACCTCTGCGGCATCTACAAACCGTCTTTTGACACCCTCACCCACCGTATCCGTCGTGTCTGGTTGCGTGAGGCTATTAGCCGCCTCGCCCGCTCCCCCCCCCCTGCGCCTGGCTCTGGTGGTGTAGGGGATTCACCTCCGCCCTCTGGTGGTGGCCGTGTCATGGCCTTCCGGTCTTGCACTGTCTTAGCCGCTGAAGGGAGATGGGAGGACACTGGTGGCCCGTACCGCATCTGGAACGGGCAGGGTCGCCCCTGCATGGTGTGCTACTGCCTTTACGCGCTCACCGACGTCCACGCCGACACCAACGGCCTTTGTCTGTGGGCGTGCACCGATGCATTCTCCACAGGCAAGCCCCCCCAACCGCATCCGCTCCAATCGAGCAACCCTCTTTGCCATCGAACGGCCGGCAGAAGGAGGTTCCACAACAGCCTGCCACCATGACCTTCCGTCCGCAGGTGCCGCCTTCTCCGGTTCCTGACGATGTGCCACCGACAGCTGAGCATTTTCCACGTGCCGATGCTCCCAGCACGGATGAGGATGATGCTGAACCGCCTACTCTTGCAATGATTGCTGGCTATGAGAGCCAAGAGGACTGGCCTGCTTTAAGAGATGGGCCACTGCGGACCCCGCCTACGGCAGCCGCTGATCTCACGGCAGACCCAAATGCTTAGACAATTCAAGAACCCTAGATCGGAAACTTTATGATGGACATCTACAGGTGCCAGCGCTGACGGATGCTAAACATCACTGAGGCGGAGGCGTCCAAACACGTTCCCCTAGCATTTCACATGCGTTCAGGAATTCCCCCTCCGCATAATACATCTTGCGGAAATTCCACAGGTTGCCAACTGGCAACTCTAAACCCGCGTGTGGCTCCGCGTCTGCGCAGTGGAGTTTCAGTTTGTGAGGCTGGCAGGCACGCGGTGGGGCCCCCCTCACCTGAAACAGTCACACATGTTGTTCTCGAACCAGTCGTGTCACCAGCACAGGTCATCGGCCGATGACCCGGCTCCACTGGCGCAGGAAGCCCAAGCGTCGTTACCTCGCCCCCGCCGGGGTCGGCTTCCTCCTCGTTGCTGTCGGTGCGCTTTGTGTCGATATCCATGTCCACTCCCTCAGCAGGCAGGAGTGGACACGCATGTGAACTGGGGGCAGCCTCCCCGAGCCCACCCTGTCACTTCTGCTTACACTATGTCTTCTTGTGGTTGCCCCCACAAAAAGGACAGGTGTGCGGGAACTTCTTCTTCGAACATTTTCCCACATTCCAATGGAAGCAGTGAAGTCCCGGCTTCGGCGTCCTCGGCGTAGGCGATGTAGTGTCCGAAGTCCTCGGTCTTGGAGTCTTCGCCGCAGAGTGTCCCGCTTCCTTCCGCGATTGGATGAAACGATTCCATATCCCAACAACCATGTCGGGATTCCAGGACGTGATGAAGGTAGTCGCCAGGCGTTGGCAGATGTACTTGTCGTACTTCGCGACCAAGGGTCGGAATCGATTTGTGATTTTGCAATGTAATTGTCCCATTAATCGATTATTGGTATCGAATCGATTTGGATTTTTAGCCGTACAACTATATGATAACTACTTTTAAACTCACAAAAATCGACAGTGTTAAGGGCGAAACAATTAGACAATCAAATCGATTTCAACAAATGTAACAATTATGATTGTTGATAATCGATTACAAAAATGTAACCGATTTCGACCCTTGTTTGCGACGCACTTCACATCATGCAGATCCAGCTTCGTAAATAAGTCGATCACGTACATGTGGTAGAACTGAATCTCACGGTCGACAGAGTCCGGTATGCACGCCACCAAAAGGAAAGAGTCCTCTGGGTCGGGAGCGGTGGGAAGAGCAAAAGGAACAGAGCTGAACAGGCGTGTCGCTTCGTGGCTACTTGTACATCCTGTTTGTGTCACGGAGCTACATGTGTCATTCGGCTCTACTGCAGCAGGAGTCACGGATTCTGAAAGTCTGAAACCACAAAAATTCTGTTGCACTCCAATTTGAACATTTCTCTTTTGCTCGAATCCTCATTTGCCATGAAACCAAAGATGAAACTGTGAGGCACACACAAGAAATCTGATCTCTGTCACTGTGACCATGTTAACCAAGCGAAGTAGTAGTCCATGTCTGTGTCCCTCAGAGCTGTCGGGTCGATGTAGTGTTGCACTGCCGAAGAGAACTGTGACCAGCCTCCCAGGAAGCACACTTTCTCCATTGTAACACCCACAGCTCGAGCACACGTCGTGGCACCCTTCCGGGTGCTGTGTGCAGAAAAGTGACCTCCTTCAGGAGGTCTGCAGTCCAGCTCGCTGAGAGCTAGACCAATCCAGTCATTTGCCACGGAAGCCTTGAAGTTCTTCGGGTCCTCGGGTAGCAGCCAGTAGCCGTCAGGTTGAGTCTTCGCAGAAATGCTCCAAGCTGTGTCACGGTAGAGCTCCCAGTGCTCGATCAGCTCCTTCAACAGAGCCACCCCCTTCCAGGGGATCGTAAGGCGTCGCTTCACTCGATGGTGTCGCCGTCCCTTCTCCTTCAGTAGCACCACTGAGAACTCATCGTCGCCACAATGAACGTGCTGCCGTGACAACGAGGTCCCCGTGTCCGGTCTGCCGAAGGTCACGAAGGCCACAACCACGTAGGCAAAGGCTCGCAGTAGCTGCAGCTCCTCAGGCGATCTCGGATTTAACTTCAGCGCTGCTTCGTGCACCCGTCGTACGTGTGCTGCTGGCAGCCACGTCCGCTGGGTCTCGATGTTCTCTTCCTGCACGGCCAGCTCCGCCTGGATGGTCGCCATCCCCTTCACAGCTCGGGTCACAGAGCGCCCCTTCGCTGGTCCAGAGAAACCAAGGTCCTCGTGGTAGTTGTTGATGGCGGACAGGTACGGCTGTAAGGATGCCGACTGGATGTTCCCGTCCTCCAACAGAGAGGCGATGTACAGCAACACGGTCGCCTCCGACGCTGGCAGCCACGGCCGTTGGTCACGCTCACAAAATAAAATGAATCGCCGTGCCTTCGGTCCGTAGTTGTCCTTCGTCGTGTCCAGTAGTGCCATTTTCTGCATCGACACCGCCAGTTCGGTGAGCCGGGAAGGTCCCAACTCACCCCTCCACCGCTCACAAAGTGAGCGCGTGAGGAAATTTTGTACAACACCACCGCGCTTGTACTCTTCGTAGTTGCCTCCGCTGCTCCGCTCGGTGTTCTCGCCGTCCGCGTCTGTTGTCTCGTCCGTGTTGTTGATGATTTTGAAGTTCTCTTCGGACAAGTCTAGCGTCTCCTCGTCGCCGTCGTCGTACAGCACGTGCGCCTTCCCGTCCTCGTTGAACTCCTTCACCACACCCGGGTAGAAGCGGTCATCGTCCTCCCAGAACACCTCGATTCTTGTACCCACGGTCACCTTGCTTGCTGTCGTACTCGTAGCAGAGCTTCTTCGTACTTCAGCAGCGTAGTAACTCACGGGCGCGCCTCGATGAAGAACATCACAGCGTCCCTTTTCGAGGGCCCGAGCAGCTCGGACCCTCCCAGCCTGCTCGGAGTGAACAGGTCCCTGCGCCGTGGCATGATCACCACCTCGGTGGCCAGGGCTTCCAGCTCTCTGAACCAGGACTGTCCCGGCCAGTACGGAGCCACCACCGTAGCAGCGGCCCCCTCCTCCCGCAGCTTGTGCGCCACCTCGTCCAGCAGCGCCCACGGGGGGTTCACCCAATTGTTCTCCCCCCGCCAGTCGTACGTCAGAGAGTCCACACCTTCGCACTTCGGGTCTTCCACGCAGCGTAGTACCGAGGAAGCTGCGCGGAGATCTCGGAAGCGAACCGGTCGACTGTGTAGGGCCCCCACTGCTTGTTGGCCCACACGAACCAGTCCCGATTCAGCCTCCAGTCGTCCAAATCCTCGCAACGCGAAAGGTTGTCGGCCCACACGTTGGCCTCGCTGCGGATGTACCGAGCCTGCAACTCGATGTCGTGCAGATCCAGTAGCAGCCAGAGTCTCCTCATTCTCCTCATCAGGTCCGGGTTCCTGGAGGTGAAGTGTGACAGCATCGCCACCACCGCCTGGTTGTCGCAGTAGAGCCGTACGACCTTGCCCTCCAGCTCCTGCAGGAACGCCTGTACGGTCTTGTACACGGCCTCCAGCTCCAGGTGTGTAATGTGCCAGCAGCGCATCTCGTCTGGCCAGAAACCTCGCGCGGGGAACTTCAGGTTCAGCACTCCTCCCCACGCTGTCATCGAAGAGTCCGTGTGCACCTTCGCTCTCGTCGGGGATCTCCAGATCTTGCGCCCGTTCCACCTGCTCATCACAGGCAGCCTGGACCACCATTCTAAGTCCCCCCGAGCTGAACGCGAGATTTTTACCTTCGCTCCCCAGCTGCGTTTCTCCGCCAGCACGAAGTAGAGCTCCCGTAGGTAGAGCCGCGCCGCTGGTACTGCCAAGTACACGGATTGGCAGAGTCCCGTGAAGGACGCCAGTCTCCTGGCAGGAATCCACCTCCGATTTCTCGCTGCGTCGCACAGGATCTCCTTCGCCTTGGCGTGGATTTTGTGCACCCGTCGTTCTGTCACACGGAATTGTCCCAGCTTCAGGTCCACCTCCAGCCCGAGGTGCTCCACCACCTGCGTAGGCTCCCAGTGGCCCTTCTTCTCGTTCCGCCGTAGGCCAAGTCGATGAAGCACCAGTTGAACTTCTTCTCGACGCAGAAAGCCTTCTCGCTGAGAGTCGGCCAGCACCAGAAAATCGTCCATGTACGGTAGTACTCGCATTCCGCTGTGACGGTTCGCGTCCCCGCCAGCACCACCGGTCCTGCGACGGACTGACCATCGCTGTCGTACTGCGGAACCGTCCCGCAGTCTCTTGATTTCTCTGCGATCCTCCGCTGCCTGTGGAGAACGCAAAGCCTCCACCATCACGCGTACGAACTTGCAGAAAACTCTCGGAGCGTCGCTCCAGCCGAACGGCATCGCTGAACATTGAAGCAGGTCCCCTTGCAGGTCGAACTGCATGAACTTCTGGAAGTACGGGTGGATTCCCAGCGCGTGAAAACCGTCCTGGAGGTCGAAGCTGAAGCACCAGTCGCCCGGTTTCGCCAGTCTCCTTAGTTTCTTCAGCGTCTCCATCTTCACACGATTTTTTACACACCACTGGTTCAGCCATCGGAAGTCCACCACCAGTCTCCACTTGTTCGTACCCGGTTTTGGCACTAAAAAAGCGCGAGAAACGTGAGATCTTCTCGTCGCTCTCGTCCAGGCACCGTTCTCCAGCAGCCTCTCCTTCTCCGCGTCCAGCCACACCTGCTGCTGCCGCGTAGCATCCCTCAGTGACACCCCGTGGTCGAACGGAGGCGGAGGCTTGCGCTTCCACCTCAACTTCACCCCGTGAGTAATCCATTGCATCACCTCGGAACTGGCGCCCGCCGCGCGCCATGCTCCCCTCCGCTGTCTCACCTGCTGTTGCACGGTGAGTTTCCCCCGTCCAGCGCCCGGAGAGGGCTGTTGCGCTGGACGGGGTGGCGGCACGCACATCACGCATCGGCCGCGGGCTTTCCGCCCCGGCCCTTGCCGCCGCCTTTGTCGGTAGGCTGCTTCGTACCGTCCTTCTCCTTGCTCTTACACTCCTTCCAGCGGTCGCGGTCCCGTGGATCTTTTACAACCCGCGTTTCCGCGCCCGCTGCGTTCTTCGACGTAATGTTCAGCATCGCCCTGCCGCGGTTCTTGTCGAAGTCGTTCAGCCATTGCTGCAACACCTCGTCCGCCACCACGCCGTCTGCTGCCTGGTACACCCTGTCCTCCACGAACTGCAGCTTTGCGCGTAGAGCGTCTGATCCTCCACGCTACGAAGAACCAGGCTCCTGCTCCAGCTGCCCGCGCAGTTCCAGCAACGTCCAACGGTTGCAAAGCAACGCGTACACGCCGTGGACCGAGTTGGTAACTTCGTGGCAGTGCTTTTGCCATTCTCTCAGCGTCAATCCGGAGTCTTCGTTCACGTCCAACGCCTGGTTGCACGCGTTAACCATGTAACAAACGCCGGCTTTTCATGGTACCGCGCCGGGTTTGTTCAGCTGGTGACACGCATGACAGTGGTGACAGTATGACAGGCTTTGCGAAGATGACCATCTGTGAGATGCGAACTTGTCAGAGAAGATATTGTCAATATCAGGTTACTGAGGAATGATACGATGACGACGGCAGTGACTCCTTTGCCACTGACGTGTCAGTCAGAATGTGTTAAACGGTAACAGTATTAAAGCTGGCATGGAATAATGACTTTCCATTGGCCAGATGAAGATTCGAGGGCTAGAACCCGTTACAGTTTTGGGAAATGTGACAGAGCATTGAGAGATAAGTAACCTCTGACCGAAGGTCAGATAGTGGACTCATTATTGTTTTGCCTTCGCAAGTACTAGGTGGCTGTTCGCGTGCCAGTGCTAGAGTGCTAAGACAGTTCTGCTCACAGCTTTTGTACACACAATAATTCGTATTTTGTGGTATAATATCAATTTTGACGGATATATTTTACTGCTGTTTTCATACTTTTTCAAAACAATAATGTCCTGCGCGGAGCGGCTTTTTATTTCAGTGTTAATCCGGAAGTGAAGGCCCTTTGGCGAGAAGTTAGCAGCAGTTGAAAGAGCGGATTCGGAAGTCAGGCGACTCCAGGGGCACCCACGGTGCACTGGCGGAACCTTTTTCTTCCCCGAGCTTGGTGGTACTTGCACTGTAAGAGCTTCCAGCAACAGCGGCGGCGGATCAGCTTTGAATTCACCAGACATGAGC
The DNA here is from genome assembly GCA_001247695.2 of Cymbomonas tetramitiformis. Taxonomy (NCBI): domain Eukaryota; kingdom Viridiplantae; phylum Chlorophyta; class Pyramimonadophyceae; order Pyramimonadales; family Pyramimonadaceae; genus Cymbomonas; species Cymbomonas tetramitiformis. Next base: position 36,828 of record LGRX02028318.1, read on the forward strand.
GGTTTCCTTCTGCACAGTGATATGCTTAACACCTCTGTCTTCAGCGAATCCAGGGGTACCCCTGGTGCACTGGCCTAGCTGCTGACAGGTGTCCTTCAGTTTTAAGCTAATCAGCACTGCATGAGCTTGGGCGGCGGCAGCGACAAAGTCAATCAGCAGCTAATGTACACCTGGATGAGCAGCTCTCAGTGGTTCTTTCAGCTGACCACCTTGCTTGAAGTGAATCCAGGGGCACCCATGGTGCACTGGCTTAACTGAAAGGCAGGTGCGTTTCACCTGAGAGCTAATCAGCAGCGGCATCTGCCCTGTCTTACCGGCTAAGAGTGGATCAACAGCTGATGTGCACCTTGATGAACTATCTTTCAGTGGGCTCTCCAGCTGGCCACCTTGTCTGAAGTGAATCCAGGGACACCCCTGGTGTACTGGCTTAGCTGAAAGGCAGGTGTGCTTGGCCTGTGAGCTAATTAGCGGCGACATCTGCTTTTATTTACCAGTGAAGAAGTGGATCAGCAGTGAATCACTGCTCTATGTCTGGAACTCCAACTTACGGTTTCTTTGGCAGCTCCACTTTGTCTGACGGTTAATCCAGGGACACCCCTGGTGTACTGGCCTAAGCCTGAAGCAGAGGAAGAGCTTGCTAGAGGACTGGCAGCTGCATCAACTCTGAAGGCGACAACTGAGTGGTCTATTCCCTGGTGTGACACAGTGACCTGGTGGATTTAGAGTTAATTACGTTTCCAGCCTGGAGTGCTGCTCACTACTGGAGTGACCTTCTGCTGCCTTATCACAATGTGTTGGAGAATTCTTCTATCCTTTCTACAGTGTTGGTCAACCGGTGAGGCCCTCATATCACGGGCCACCTTCTGAATCAGCAGTAGTGTTGCGAATCCAGAGTGCTCAGCATACTGGCTTAGCTTCCAACTCTGTCAGCGACCTGGTACTTGTTTGTTGGACTGGACTGGGGAGTGAGCTTATATGCCAGCCATGGCTTTCTTGATTAGCAGTGGTGGTGTGAATCCAGGGGTGCTCAGCACACTGGCCTAGCTCACACCGCTGCATATCAGTGCTATTTCCTGGTGTTAAGGAGTTGACCTCACTGTCACTGTCCTCTTTATGAACTCTGGCCCAGCTAATCCAGAAGTGCTCAGCACTCTGGCCCAGCTTTAATTTTCCTTGCACGAATACTCTACATCTGCTGCTGATTCAGAGCGCTGAAGCGCAGTGCTGGACCTCTAGGCATTCGCTGCCCACACGCGTTTCGTTCTTTCACTTGTTCAGCAAGGCAAATCCAGGGGCACTCAGTGCACTGGCCTGAGCCAGTCTGAGTCAAGACTCCAGTCTACTGGGGAACGAGCTTTGCGCTGAGAGAGGGGGACTCGCCCTTGGTCCCGTTGACTGAGCATCAACACAGCACTTCACCACGGAGGGAGAGTCAGAGCCAAGCGCTGCCTCTGCCCATTCCAGAGAACGTGAGGCACGACGGCTGGCACGAGGACGACCAGTCAGGACCCTGACACGGAGTATATGAGCGCAGAGGGGTCGGGCTCAGAAAATACTCCCTCCGAACCGTCATCTCCAGCGGCAACAGCGCTAGGAGCAGCAGCACTCGCAGCAGCAGTAGTAGCCTCAGCTCCTGCAAACCAGTTTCTCTTTGCGTTTGACGACGTAGACGAGATGGATCACTATGAGAAGGAGAGTCACTCACTTGACAAGGATGACGTCAGACTCCAGTACACCGGTAGTAAGAGTGAGGACAGAGCGCTCTTCATCAGGCGTTTTGTGGACATGGTGGCGAAAGTCCAGCGGGCTTTGAGGCCAGGAAGCGTAGGTACATGAAGTCAGCATCTTACCATGCGCTCAGTCAGCAGCAGAAGGAGGCCTTCGCTGGGTCCAGACCAGACTACAGATCATTGTGGGACAGCATACCATCGTTTCTAGCAGGGGATGACCATGCCACCTCAGTCGCTTATGACTGGTGGTGTGCTGCCTACCTGAAGAATGGCGTCATGGCTTCACACGCTTGCCATGTCCTGAAAGACGTTACCATGAGAGATGCTTACCAGGGATCTGTGCGTTGCGCTCAGCCTCCTTTTCATGAGCTGGCGCCAGGGACAACCTGGGCAGTTTGTAAGGTGTTCGAGGAGGGTGATGAGGATGGCGAGGCGTCTGATGAGTGGGCAGTCGAGGGAACCTCCACGAGGGGTCTCACGGGGCCAGATGGCAATGAAGATTCTCACTACTCTTGGGCCTTGAGGGCGTTCGTTGCAGAGCTCGAAGCTAAATTCTTGATGAAGGGCACCAAAGAGAAAGAAGATCTCTTGATCGCCAAGCCGCAGACCAACGAGCAGGACGGTCTCACCTACGTGAAGAGCTGTCGTCGCAGGGAGGCAGCTCTCAACACCGGCAGGAGGGTGGAGGACTCCGTCGTCAGGCAGAACATCGAGGAATGCATTAAGGGCTTGCGCATCAAAGAATACCGAGATCGCGTGTCCGAGCAGCTGCGCGTCAGTCATCCTGCCCCCAACAGGGTTACTTGGGAGGACCTCGAGGTGATTGTGGAGGTGCAGGACAAGCTCAAGAACGATGCAGAGGCTTGGGCCCTCACGCTGCAGCAGGAGCTGGTTCGCAGGCTCAACTGCGTGTACTCCTGCTTTGAGGCCAGGCAGATGGGGCTTGACCTGTCTGCGCTGGTATCAGCCATGAGGCGCTCGGGTTCTGCCTCCAGGACTGGGGACAGACGCAGGGACCCCAAGAAGAAGGAGCAGGCACAGCATGGTGGCGACGACGCCAAGAAGCCTGTGAGGGAAGCGAATAATGCCGAACGTCAGAAACCTTCTTACAGCAAGGTGCCACCACCCGATGCTTCGAAGAAGTTTCAGTGTGACTGGTGCTTCACGCGCCTGCCTCACTCCCCAGATCGCTGCTACACGGGGTGTCGTGATTCCCGGGTGCCGCCCAACTTCCATAAGGACAGGCAGAACTCCAAGTGGCCAGATGAGGTTAAGAATGCCCAGATGCGTGCCTACAATATCGCACACCGCTTTGACAAGCACAAGATGGGGATCACTACCAAGGAGTGGCTTAAGCTCCCGGAGGCCAAGCAGAAGCAACCACAGCAGCAGCAGCAGCAGCAGCAAGTGGCTGCCAGTGCCGAGGTTAAGGAGAAGCTCGCCGCAGAATTGTCAGGCCTCCAGGCAGGGTCACCTCCAAAGGATGACGAGATCGCCGATGCACAGGCTCTATCAGAGGCCAGCGATGCGGATACCGAGTACAACTCCAACTTCACCCAACAGGCAGAATACGAGGAGGATGAGCAGGACTGCCCTGCTGGGGGTGGTTTGGGAGGTGGTCATGGTGTTGGCATCGACCACGCACCGAGTCTCCAGGCCAGCGCCGCTGTCGCCTTGGGCAACACTCAGCAGATGCGGGGCTTCCAGGTCAAGACGCCGGAGGAGTTCGACAGGGCCGCTCAGGTGCCTAGAGCCGTCCCTCCCGACGTGCTCAGCAGGAAGGTCCACCTGCTGGCATCGAATCTTCGCAGCTCTGTGCGTGCCTGCTCGCAGATCGCTGCCATCCTGATATCCCAGAACGCCATCGATCTCCCGAAGGACATCGAGAATCTTGTGGCACTTGAGGAGCTTCTGGGCAAGGATCCGGATGACGCAGCCGAACAACCCGCTGAGGTCAATGAGCATGAGTTGGAAGACACTCACGCCGCAGCGACGCAAGGAGCGAGAAGGGAAGCAGACGGTCCACGACATCGGGCAACCGAGGAGGTGCCGTTGGACGAGATGCCCAGCGGGGTGGTCGACAGCGTCGCCACTCAATGTGCAGCTGCTGCCTACGTGGACGATCTGGGGGTGGTTGACTTCAGTGACCATGGACATGTGCGAGCTGGTACCATCAAGACCTCCGCTTACGACGCACTGAGGGCGAAGATGGCGCAGCATCTGACCGACGAGCAGGTGCTATTGATGGCTCAAGTTCAGCCCATCTGCAAGTTGCAGAATGCCACTCTATATGAGGGGCTTGCGCTGGTGTCTTCTGGTGGCGAGCTTATGCTGTACCGGGCAATCCTCATGGACACCGGCGCCAACTGTAACATCATCTCGATCTCTGTTGTGAGGCGGCTGGGTCTCACGATTTACGAAGCCACCACCGGCGCCAAGGTCACCAGATGTGACAACAGTCCTACAAAGTTCACCCATTATTGCTACGTGGACGTCATTCTGGCAGCGGGCACGCCGCACATGACGCTTCACCGCTTGTATGCCTTCGTGACCTTCGAGGCTGAGAACTCGTGGGACCTGCTGATAGGTACTGGGCCATTGAAGAACTCCCTGATGATTGATATCAAGCTTGGGAGTGGAGTGGCCGTCTCACATGCGCCAACGATCCTGGGCATGAACGCCCAGGTGGTGCTTCCGCTGGTGGACATGACGCCACCCAAACGTCCTGACCTGCCCAGGCGCGTGGACCCGGTGGTGTGTCTGCAGTCAGAGATTTTCGCAGGATTGGAGTGTGATTGGCTGAGGCACACGCCTCTGAGCACGAGCGATGAGAGATTCGCGGCTTCGGGGATCCAGTGTGAGCACATCGATGACCATGACGAGTCACCAGTGACGTCACAACCTTCTTCGCCGAGACTGCTTGCTGATCTCCCACGACATCGAGTCGCCACACCAGCAGAGATTCAGGAGCAATGTCGCCGTCAGATGTGCTCTCTTGAAGGTGGCCGACGTAGCAGCCTGCCGTCACTGACGCCCGCCGTACAGGCAACGTCGGAGCACATGCTCGAGCAGTTCTACAAGGAGCCAGACCCTTGGAAAGGTGGACACGCTAAGTGGGTCACCGACTGGACACGGAGTCCTTCTCGGGCAAACATTGGGGACCATCCGTCTTTGGATACCCCGCTTGATTATCATTGGGCGGACCAGAGGCTGTATCTAGACCGGCATCACGTCGCGCGCCTCTGCCGCATCCTCCAGAATCCCGCCCAGGACATGCCGCGCAGACCCTCTCGTGAGCATGTCTGCGTGGAGTTCGCCCGCTGCCTCGAACAGAAGTGGGTGACGATGCACCAGCTGATGACCCCGAACTGGCTGCATGTGGACCAAAAGCTGAAGCACGACGATCAGAAGAACTGCTGGGTGCTCGATGGCGACTACACGACGTATGTACCGTCCTCGGCCAGCAAGCAGGACGTCGCCAGGCCCCGGGAGAGCAGGTCGCAGCTAGACTACAACCCAATCCAGAGGCTGCAGAGCACGCTCCAGTCGTTGCTCAAGTACCCCAGTGGTGAGGTCACTGGCACCCTTATGTGGGATTTGAGGAAGCGCGTCTTCTGTGTTCAGCCGAGCGCAGCCACACAGCAGCTCGATCTGCTGCATTGCACGTTGTCTCATGTGCGCGTGTCCAACCGTGAAGAGGTGCTGGACGAGCTCCAGCTCCCTCACTGGTACGAGAGTACGGGCGTCTGGACGTACCAATTGCTCAGATACCTCTGCCCAGTGGACATTGAAGCTCTCTCTGATGGCATACTCCGTCAATATGCTCGACATGGCGGCGAGAGACCGCCTCTGGAGCTCGTCTTCTCGGATTCCAGCACCAAGTACTACCCGGTGGGGGATGGTCTTGGGGGGCCTGGCAGGGTGTTCTCCGAGAATGCTGCCGCCCAGGAGTACGTGCGCCTGGGGGAGATGCGGAAAATGCTCAAGTCGGTCGACACCAGGCAGCAGGGCCACCAGGCGCTCTATGCAGACGCAAAGCGCAGGCCGCCACCGTCCAACGACATGGCTCATTTACGGCTCACTAAGCGTGCCCCTGCGCGGCCACCTGTCCCTGCCGCTGTGGCGGGACCATCTCGGGCTGCCGCAGTACCGTCCCAGGCTGTCGCAGGCCCATCTCAGGCTGCCGCTGGCCCGTCTCGTGCCAGGTCCGCCAGTGACTCGCCGCCGCGCTCGTCACGCGTCCGCGCCCTCGAAGCCCTCAAGCGTGGGCCTACGCCATCGCCGGCATCCAGCGACGGTGAGCCCGTGGACGGTTCTCGTGCGTTGTCATCTCAATTCGTTTGCGCCGCTGCCGCTCGTCCTTCTCGAGGGGAATCACCCCCTGCATCGCCTGCTGTAAGCAACGATGGCACATGGGCCGACTCGATCTGGGTCTCGCGTGATGCCCGACCATGTTCCTCGGGAGGCGCGCCGTCTACGCCTCCGAGCCCGCCACGGGTGCGTCAGCTGTCTCAGTCCCCTACGAGGGCGCCTCCATCTCCGGCAGGGTCGGATTGGGATGCCGTGCAGATGGCCACCTCATCCGTCAGTTCGGTGGGCAGGTTTCTGACCGTGGCGGAGGTGAGCAACTTGAGGGAACGCCGCAACCTCACCGTCTTCATGGTGAAGTTTGCTGTGGCGCATGCGAACCGCTGCAGGGATCAGCGGATCGTGTATGAACTTGGCGTGTGCAACCAGGAGCGAGGTCTCAGGCTGCGGGACCATCCGGGCCTCACCAGCGCAGTCGTCAGGAAGCACAACAAGACCATCACTTGCGGGCAGCGGGGCTGGCGCCTCCCTCTTGGGGGACAGACGACGTCTGCCAACCTGCTGGAGGCCATCATGTCAGCCTATGCTGATCTATCGCAACTTGGCTCAGGACACACGCGTGGCGCATGTTATGCGAGGAACGTCGAGTTCTCGCTGTGCAAGTGGGTGGAGCTTGGGTCGGCGCACGTGCTGCGATGCATGGCGCATCCAAACGCCACGCCGGTGCATTACATCTTCATGGATGATCAGCGGTGTCTGTCTTGGCGCACGGTGTTCACGAACGATTACCTTGTGCAGGACGACCGGAAGTTCATATGCATGCAGTGGGGTTACGCAGAATCGGCCGCGCCATGGTTGCAGACGGCCCTGCGCGTCTTGGAGTCGCGCCTTCTCCCGCCACGGCCGACCAACCGTGAGGCTCGTGTGGCCGTGAGGCCAGAGCACGTGGATACGAGCTGGGCAAGGAATGTGGACGAGGTTCGCGACCCCCCTGCGCGTCGTCAATGGCCGCCTTCCCCCGGGACGTTCGAGCATCAGCCGATCACAGGTGGTGCGGCGCATTCGCCTGCTCCTTCCGTTGACCGCCATGGGACTGCTACCCATGTCGTCCCCGCGCCGAGCACGTCCAGGATGCCGGCCAGCCACGCCTCACAGCGTCCTCCTTCTCCAGCTGGCTCGAATTGGAGTGAGGCTACACAAGCGTTTCAGCACTACACAGACGAGCAGCGTGAGGCGCAGCGACAGCAAGCGCATTTTCAACAGGGCTTCCCGGGCACAGCGGGCGGGCAGCCCTGATGCACAACCGGCGCTGTGGCCGTGGGCTGCCGGCACGGGCAGTCCACTTGCGGCCGGAGGTCCTGCGAGCGTGTATCTCGTTTGCGGGCAGTGCAGTGATTTGGTGGTGGTTGGTACGAGGTACCTTGCCCATGGTCGCCGTCTGGGCGATGTGGGAAGCAATATCGTGGCACGTGGCATGGTGCCCTTTTCGCATTTGGTGGGAGCGCTGTGTGGCCTCACTTTTGAGCTGGCTGCCGATGTGGTGGTCGGATACTCGACGTTATCCCCGTCGTGCGTACTATAACGTTTGGGTCTTATGGGCCCTCGCCTGCATTTGGTACGTTGGATTGCTTGTCGTGCGCACCACGGGCATCTATGCTGGCGTGCACCGTGTTCATGGCGAAGGATGGATGGTAGTGCCCCTGCGGGCTGTGGTCGTTTCCTTGGCGTGTTGGTCGCAGTGTGCAGCCGCCCTCCTGATCGCAGTCCTTGCTTGGCTTTGGGTTTGTGCCAGCGTCTTCGCGGAGGATGTGGCGTGCCATGTCCCTCATGTCCCGAGCGACCATTTGGACACGCATCGCATTCGACGTGGCCATGGATGGGCTGTTCCGTCCCTACGTTGGTCTCAAGTTTTCTTGTTGGGCCGCGTGCGTCTGCCCGCTTTGCCGGCCAGGTTGGACAAACCTCGCTTTGCGGCGCGCTGGGCGCAGCTTCAACGCAATCTTCGACTTCATTACATCGCGCAGGCCACCTACGTAACGCTGGTCCTAGCGATCGTGGTCTTCACCGCCGCTGGTGGGAGCACTCGCTTGGCGCACGGGGGGTGGAGGGTATTGGCGTGCTTCTTCGCTTCGAACTCGCCAGCAGCCGCAGTGCGTTTCAACAGAATTTTACGATTTTTTCTGCTTTTGTGCGGAATTCTGTGGGTCGCTGGCAAGCTGGCTGAGAGCGTGCCCATGTGCGATGTCATGTCGCCCACGCGCAGTGCTTGGGGTAGATCCCCCTGCACTTCATGGGAGGCCCAGCAGTCCTCGAGGCAATGGGAGCCGGGCTGGGAAGCCAACATCGCGGAGCAGGATGAGGTCTTGCCGTACACCGTGCTGCACGAGCTTCAACCTTTGGGTGACACGACAGTGACCAAGGACGAGGCAGCGTGGCTCGACACTGAGCTCAATGCCACGTTTGGAGGACATCCTGACTTCAAGGAGGAACACTGGGAGGAAATGCGGAATGTTCTTCGCAGGTGCAAGACCACCTTTGCCAACAGCCCTCACGATTTGAAAGGCTACAAGGGCAACGCGAAGCACAACACGTTCTCCATCCCTTTCGTAGACGAATCCAAGGCCGCCTACCAGAGACCTAGGAAGTACAGTCCGGGCGAGCAGGAAATCATCGATATCCATTGCAAGGAACTTTTGGAGTATGGCTTCATAGAGCCAGCAGCCAAGCATTGCAGGCATGCGAGCAACGTGGTCGTAGCTGGCAAGAAGGATCACGAGACTGGCCTGTGGACTCAGACGAGGTTCTGCGTGGACCTCAGGGGTGTCAATCGGCACTCCCTCAAAGACAACACGCTGCCGCACCGACCAGAGGAGCTCTACCAGAAGGTGGCCAAAGCCAAGTTCAAGACCACTCTGGATGCCACCAAAGCTTTCCACCAGATCCCCATGGCTACAGAAGAGGACAGGAGCAAGACGGCGTTTTGGTGGAAGAATCAGCTCGTACCAATACACCTCGATGCCTTTTGGTGCAGCTGGAGCTACTTCTGCGTTCGTAAGAATCATGGACTACGAGTTACGACACTTGCAGCATTGCACGGTGGCGTACGTCGATGACGTAGTGGTCTATACGGATTCCACGCCTGAGCAGCATTTGAAGGACGTTGAGGATGTACTTCGCACCTTGGGGGATGCTGGCATCCGTTTGCATGCAGGCAAGAGCACTTTTGGCGCAGCCACGGTGGACTTTCTGGGCTATCGTATTGGCCACAACTCCATTGGCGCGCAAGAAGCCAAATGCAAGGCCATACAAGAGCTTCCAAGCCCTCAGGACAAGACTGGGCTCCGCTCGATCTTGGGTATGATGAATTACTACAAGGGCCTGGTGGGTGAGCCAGGGGGGCCAAACTACTCTGAGATGGCCCGCCCTCTCAACGACTTGCTCAAGAAGGAGGTCACTGACATCAAGGCAGCTTGGGGGAAGCAGCAAGATCAAGCACTCCAAGAACTTAAGGATGCCCTCTGTTCTGGGAGGTGCCTGAGGCCCATCGATTACGACAGACCTCTCATATTGTACACTGACTGGAGCACCTATGGCATTGGCGCAGTGCTGGGCCAGAAGGACGACGACGGGAAGGAGTACATTTGTATGGCAATCAGCCGATCTCTGAGTAAAACGGAGAGACAGTACGCCAGCTTCAAAGGTGAGATGCTCGCAGTGGTGTGGGCAGTGCGCACGTTGAGGCAGTACTTGCATGGAGTCCACTTCACCTTGGTGACCGACCACTCACCGCTCACCACCCTGATGGAGAAGGCCGATCTCCAAGGGCAACATCTACGCTGGGCAATCAGCTTGCAGGAGTTCGACTTCACGGTGCAGTACCGTCCAGGAGCCAAGAACAGCAACGCTGACGTGCCGTCTCGCTACCCACTGCCGTCCACGACAGATGAGACTGGAGCAAGGCATGAGAGGGAGAAGGTGACTGCACTTCACGCAGGCGTGGGGGAAGTTCACACGAAGGACTTCTGTGACCACTTGTGCCTTATGTTGGCCGGGGATGCTTCCCCAGGGGAAGAGGCCACGCCAGAGGTGCAGGTTGCCAACTACTGCAGGATGGCTGCCATGGAGCAGCTGGGTACAGGACCAGTGCATCGTCTGTTCGATTTGCACTACCACGAGGAATTAGAATGCAATCATGGGGACACGTTCGACACCGACTTGCCCGAGCTGGTGACCGACTCTGGGAGGCTAGCCAGAGCAGCTTGGAAGGCGCTGAGCCTGGTTAGGCCAACGCGAGGCACGCATGGCGAGGGAAGCCCTGCTGTGTACAGCAATGAGTACTTTGAAGGTGAGCGCATTCTGAAGCCCGAGAAGGTAGACACCAGGGTGCTGAGCAGCCGATTCTTCTCGCAAGCTCGGCAGGAAGGCGTGGTGTGCTACGAACCATGTGGAGGCCTATGTGCTGGGCTGGAAATGTTGCTCCGCAGTGGGATGAAGGTGGATCGCTACCTGTATCAGGACATATCCCCGAGCAGTCAGACGGTTGCCAGAGCCAGGTGTGCAGCATTGCTGAGACGATACCCTGACCTCATCTCGCCCCATGCAATAGAGATTGGGGCTCTACCCCAAGACCTGCGCGAGACCACCAGCGCCGACTTCATACGAGCAGGAGCTCTTCAAGGACGCCAGTGGGTCATGGTATGTGGGTTCCCATGTCAGGATCTCTCCCCTGCTGGAACACTCACGGGCCTGGATGGCAGGCACAGCAAATTATTTTATGAAGTGGTCAGGCTTCTGTCCACACTCCAGCAGCTGCAGCGGCAGAGGCCTCCAGGTTATATCCTGGAAAATGTTTCTCCGTTGTCGCACAGACCTGGAACCAAGATCAGGGACGAGGTGTTCCCGTACATTGCCAGCGTCATTGGTAGACCAGTGTCCTTTGATGCAGCACAAGCAGGCGCCTACGCACATCGGTTGCGGGCGTATTGGAGCAACTTGTTCCAGAGCCACCAGTTTCGCTCCGTCATAAGCAAGGTGGTGAGACCAGAAGGACGAATTGTATCGTCAATCATATGCAAGGGCTGGCATCCCAGGCCAGTGATAAGGACAGACCGCGCGCCTCACTACGTGGTGAACGTGGTGGGAGAACCATTGAGGGCATTACCCACCATCATGGCGACGCAAGGGTCAAGAGCGTTCAGAAGAGCGAGGATGGGCACTGTGGTGCGCAACCAGGACGGCGAAGACGCCGAGGAAGAATCTCGAGAAGTTAACCTTGAAGAGAAGACGCGAGCCATGGGCTACAGCGCAAGTGAGCTACGCATGGCCGACGGCCTAAGTGACGTAGAATTGGCGAGCATTCTGGGCCTGGCCATGGATCGCAGAGCAATGGAACTGCTGATGGCAGTCGCAGAAGCAAGCAGGAAGGGGCTTCCTCACAGCAAGGAATCCCCAGAGGCGGAGAATTCCCCAGGACAGCCCATCGCTGTAGACAACAACTGGGCAGACCACGAGAGGTCGGACCTTCAGCAGAGGGAGGCTTTGCTGGCGGAATGGGTTGAGAATTCGAACGCATACACCCAGCAGGTGGCGAAGACTATGACCCATCGCGACTGGGAGGAGAAGCTGCGGATAATGTGCTCGCAAGGGCAGAAAGGCGCAGAAGGAATTGGAGCCCAGCGACAGAAGGCTGGAACCAAGAAGAAGAAGAAGGACGAGTGGCAGCTTTACACCATGGCGCAGTATCGTCAGAGGCATGAGAACCACTTCGTGAAGGAGGGCGCGATCCCAGCAGCGCACGTGGATGTGCCTGCCTGGAGTCCGCCTACCAGAGAGTCAGAGATGAGGCTCCCCAGGCTGACATGTACCACCAGGTTCGAGGACCTGATGGCCAGCGTGGCCGAGCAGCAGGCAGATCGTGACAAGCATCGAGATATACACGATGATGCATGGTGCCTCAGATGGTTGAAGTCCAATGGTAGAGTGAGGTTGCCCGAAGAGGAAGTTCGTCGAGTAAGGAGGCGAGCAGCACGACATCGATGGGACGAGGCCACGGACGAGATCTACATGGTCACTATGTCGGGCAAGGAGGTGAGAATACCTAAGCCTGCTGACCGTCTTGCGTTGGTCAAGGAATACCACTCCAGAACGGGACATTGGGGCATAAGGCGGACGCAGCATCTTTTGTGGCAGCGCCATTGGTGGGCCGACTTGAAGAAAGACGTGGAGGCTGTGGTCACTCAGTGTGAGACCTGTCAGCGTGTGAAGACTCATTATGCGAGAGAGGAGGCATGTTTATCCCCCCTTGAGATCGTGTCGTTCATGTATCGCTGGTCGCTGGATCTGGCATGGCCCTCGAGGAGAGAGACCAAGTCTGGCAACAACCGAGTGCTCATCATGACCGAGCACTACACCAGATTCATAGTCTGCGTGCCCATTCCCGACAAGGAGGCGAGCACCATCGCAGCGGCATTTCGCAGTCATGTCCTGGCTGTGTTTGGTGCGCCAGCAGAATGCTTGGTGGATGGAGGCAAGGAGTTTGAAGGCGAGTTCAAGCAGTTGTGTAGAGATTGCCTGATTGACCGGCGAGTCACCTCGCCAGATTCACCAGAAGGCAATGGGCTGACCGAGCGAGTGGTACGCACTATGAAGTTCTGCTTTAAGAAGCTTGCCTTGGAGAAGGGTCTCGATTATGAGTGGGATGAGCAGCTTTATTTGGCCACTGGTGCTGAGCTATAATGCAGCACGCCAGGAGTCCACGGGGGTGGCGCCGTTCGCCATGTTGTTCGCCCAAGAGGCAGTAGTGCCGCCTGATTTGAAACGGGCACCCAGCATAGATTTTGCTGTGGAGGTCGAAGATGAGAAGGATGCCAGGGTCAAGGACCTCCTCCAGAGAGCACAGGTGGTGAGGCGACTGATGGTACACGCTGGTTGCAGCCTGGAGGTTGCGCAGCATCGTGACACATTACATTACGAAAGGAGAAGGGGTGGGGGCTACGAGCCTAGTCCACACCAGTTCAAGGTGGGCGATTTCGTCTATATCAGGCGGAAGCCCCGCAGCGGCATGGAAGTCGCGACCAAATCCGCCATCCTGAAGCTGGTCAAGATACAGCGAGATGGTGTGGTGGTGCTCGAGGACGCCACCAAGTTAAGAGAGAAGAGCACCGTGCAGAGCATCGCGCCATGTCACCTACAGGTGAAGGATCAGTATGACTGCAGTGCAGCCGTTCCCAGTAAGCACCTAGCATGTGAAGTTTGCAGGAAGACCGATGGGGAGGCAGAGATGCTGTTGTGTGACACGTGCAACAGGGGGTATCACTTGTGGTGTTTGACCCCAGCACTGGATGGAGTACCAGAAGGCGAGTGGCTATGCCCCGTGTGCTCAGGCATGGGGAGGCAAGCCGCCAATGCCGAGGTGCAGACCCAGAAAGACGAGAGCTCTGGTGCCCTAGAGGACAAATTGGGCATGAAGGAGCAGCAATTGAATGAGAAGCTGTCGGCGGAGATGCGCCTGTTGCCAGCGGACGTGGGTCCTCGTCGGGTGGTGAAGGGAGACAAGTTCCAGCCTTGGCATGCCATTTCATCGAGAGAGATGCTGTTGAAAGAGGAGGACATGTTCTTGGGCATGCCTGATCAGATTGACTGGGGAAGACAGGACAAGCTCTCTGAGGCTGTGCAGATCTTCATGCCAGGGCATTGGAATGAGGGGCATCGCACGGTGCTGAGCAAGAAATATCGGTAACAGAAGGCCTTGGCAAGGCATCTGAGGGATGCACCTCTTGTGCCTGCGTTGGCTGAAGAAGAAGTTGAAAGACGAGGAGAGCTGAGACACATGACTAAGGCTCAGGTGAGAGAAGCTAGTGCGCTGCAGTGGGGGCTTGAACTGGTCATTACAGTGCCCTCTGAGGTGAGGCGTTTGGCGACAGAGGTGGACTGGAAGTCCGTCGATGGCGTGTGGGACCCATGGGCAGGCACTGGGGTCATCAGTGAGGTGATGATGGAGCAATGGCCGCAGTTGAGATTCATGAACAATGACTGGAACTCTCAGTTGGGCTGGTCTGAGGCGCATGATGCACTTCAGCCAGGTAACTATCGTATATGGAAGGAGAAGTATGGTGTCTGTGACGCGGTGGTGACTTCGCCTTGGTTCGCAGCCTTGGATATCGCGTTTCCGTTGGCAGTAATGGCCAGTCGTGTGGTGGCATGTGTCCACGTTCCATCTTATTACTTGACAGACATGACCGAGAGCAGGGCTGCGTACTTCAGACGATTGAGTCAGACGGGACGCTTGCATGTGATTGGGCATCTGGAACATGGACCTATTGGCCGCAGGTGTATGTGGGTCTTGGTGTTCAAGAATCCGCTGGTCAGAGCCAGAATGTTACAAGGCGGAGAAGGTGAGGGCATTGGTATGTTCACTTTCAGTTTGGGCAAGTTCATGGCAGATGGTGATACGACCCAGTATGCTGAGCAAGCCCACATTTGAGTCTGTGCTACTGCACGCAGCAGCTACAGATGGGGGATGTTGGAATCTGGGCTTGCATATAAGAGTTCAGTGTTCGATATCAGGGTATCAGAATTTTAAAAAATTTGTAGCTCTGCGATCTTATGCTGTGTTGAGAGTTGCTCGTACAGTCACCGGCACCAGTGGATATTAATGATGCTTAGGATCAGTCGCGAGTGTTAAGTTCGTTCGATTCCGAGATTGTACCATCATATGCACGCGTTTGCGACAGCTGTAACAAACGCCGGCTTCTCATGGTACCGCGCCGGGTTTGTTCAGCTGGTGACACGCATGACAGTGGTGACAGTATGACAAGCTTCGCGAAGATGACCATCTGTGAGATGCAGACTTGTCAGAGAAGATATTGTCAGTATCAGGTTACTGAGGAATGATACGATGACGACGGCAGTGACTCCTTTGCCACTGACGTGTCAGTCAGAATGTGTTAAACGGTAACAGTATTAAAGCTGGCACGGAATAATGACTTTCCATTGGCCAGATGAAGATTCGAGGGCTAGAACCCGTTACAGTTTTGGGAAATGTGACAGAGCATTGAGAGATAAGTGACCTCTGACCGAAGGTCAGACTGGTGGACTCATTATTGTTTTGCCTTCGCAAGTACTAGGTGGCTGTTCGCGTGCCAGTGCTAGAGTGCTAAGACAGTTCTGCTCACAGCTTTTGTACACACAATAATTCGTATTTTGTGGTATAATATCAATTTTGACGGATATATTTTACTGCTGTTTTCATACTTTTTCATGTTGGAATCTGGGCTTGCATATAAGAGTTCAGTGTTCGATATCAGGGTATCAGAATTTTAAAAATTTTGTAGCTCTGCGATCTTATGCTGTGTTGAGAGTTGCTCGTACAGTCACCGGCACCAGTGGATATTAATGATGCTTAGGATCAGTCGCGAGTGTTAAGTTCGTTCGATTCCGAGATTGTACCATCATATGCACGCGTTTGCGACACCGGTGCCATGCACATGTCACTGTCCTCACCGTCACCCTGAACCACCGTCATACCTGCAAACAGAGAGCAAGTCTCTGTAAGTGCAGGGACGGTGTGCGTGTGGTGGACGGGTGGGGACAGTGAGTCACACTGTGCTGCAAACAGTCCAGCAGACACCACCGACGAGTCTGCTCGGTCCTGCGGAGCATGATCCACAAGAGCCGACCCGTGCGGTGCCTGCTGTGTCCGGCTGGAGTGGTACTGCCTGCAGCAGGCGAGCACCACCGTAGCCGTGGACTGTGCAGAGTGCTGTGACACATCGACGGATGCATCGTGCTGTGCAGAGGCAGGTGCAGAAGCAGGGATGTCAGGCAGCAAGTAGGGGGGAGTGGGAAAGAGGTCACAAGCCTTCTGTTCTGTGCCGGTCCGGAACATCCCGAAGTGCACTCTTCCGAGTGACAACGAGACATTCTCGGACTGTGCACAGAACTTTTGGAATTTGGCTTCCGCATGTTGTTGTAAGCGGTCCCACTCCTGTTGTTGAGCCTCGGAGAGGCCATCCCAGTCCCCATCGCCGTCAGACTCATCGGAGTCCTCGTGCTCCTGACTGGCGGAGTGAGAACTCTCCTCACCCTCACTGTCAGAGCACGAGTCCTCCTGGTACCCGACAACTGCTGGGGTGCCGTGCAACAGACAGAAGGACTCTAGCGCCTGTTCGGACTCCTCGTAGGCAGTCTGATACTGGGCAGCTAGAATCTCCGTCCGAGCATGCTCCGCAAGCAGCTTCGGGTCTAGATGGAAAGCATGAGCCGACATCAGCTTCGGGCAGTCGGCAGCCCTGTGCCCCTTTGACCCACAGGTCCAGCATTCCCCTCGGAACTGCTGGGTCTGCCGATCAAAGACGACACGGGACTTCCCCTTGCCCTTGCCTTTGCCGGTCCTCTGCTTCCCTTTACCGCCTGTCTTACCACCCTTGCGGGGAAAGACTCCTGCACGGTGCCCAGAGCCAATCCCCTTAAAAGGATTAGAGCGACGAGGCGGAATGTACTGACGGGATGAGGAGCGGTCAGGGACTCCCCTGCGGCCATGTGCACCACGGCTTCCGCCGTGATGCGAACCTGCATCATTATAGAAAGCAGCCGTTAGTGGTGACTTGAGTTTCGTCCCGGCGTTCCTGTGCACTGCCCGTGTCTCACGGAAACAGGTCAGCAAGGAAAGCGAGGAGTCGGCATCGAGCTTCTCCTATGTGTAGGCATCATGCACCGCCTTATAAAAGACGGGACAGATCCTACGGAGAAACAGTGCAATCCGTGCTTTCTCGGAGATAGCAACGGTGCACCCAGGACCCAAGTCAGACTCAATGGCGTCCAGAGATGTCTGGAACACGTCAATGTAGTCTGCTGGATCCTGGCCAGCCCTCAAGTCCACTCTGTCGCCAGCGAATAGGAAGTCCGCAGCGCTGAACTCCTCGTGATCGGGCACAACATGCCTCACGAGATGAACGAGTGCGATCTTCCCATCCCCTGGGAAGAGTCTGTCAGCTTTGCGCAGGATACGCAAGGCGTCTCCTGCGCAGAGCGACTGAAGCAGTTCCAACAGCAGGAGATTCGCTTTCTGCGGAACCTCCAGACTGTGGTTCTGCAAGTCAAACATCAATGCCATCTTGGGGTGAACGAGTTTGAGCCTGGCATCGAGTTGCTCAACCAGGATGTCCAAGAGCACACGAGCATTTTTCTCGTTGCTAGTGAACTTCCAGGTTTTCGCAGACTCCCCAGGCTCAACACATTTCCCCTTAATGACATTGAGTAATTCATCGAACTCCGCCGGCTTGCGCAAGAGCTCCCACGCTAGGTTGCGGTTGCAAACGGTCAGTTCTGATGTGTCCGGAGCATTTGCTGGCGTAGGCGTGCCATTTAGGGCACCAAATTTCAGCTGACGTTTTCTCGCCCCTGGGGGGTGAGTCAGCAAACGTCTCGGCAGTACCGGCGGTGTAGCGTACGGCGTGGAGGTCATCTCTAGATAATAATAATAAAAACTATAAGCAAGGCACACACTAGCAATCCCTAGCAGGGAATAACAAGCAATCAAGCAATCAAAATTCACAACAGGAGCACCAAGAGGGTGCCAAAAAGAGAAGAGGGAAGAAAGCCTGTGATGCAAAAACAACACAGTTAGCAGTTAGTGGCGATGGCGTGGAGGAGCTTGTCGTTCAGTCTCGCGTTTTTTAAGGGTACTCGCGCGAGTTTACTAGATAGGGTCCCTACGGTTGATCAGGCCGTCCCAGGATTTTCCTAGTTAATTTAAACGCTGAAACGGAACGTACGATTCCTCTCACTCACCACTACTTGCCTACTTTACTTCCATGATCCCTACTTGGCGCGCCCCCTTGGCGCTTCCCTAAGCGTTTAGCCGACCATAATCGGCACCTAGCCTTAGGTCGGTGGTGGGGCCAAACCTGCGAGAAGATCCAGTCAGAAAACAGACAGGTCAAACAGGAAGCACTGCAACGCTCAGGGTTTCGCACTCAGAATCTCTCTCAACATACAGAAGATATAATATATATAGTTCTAGTATGCTGAGTGTGATGCGAAATGAGCTAGTGTGCTCTGTCTCATGTGACAACCGAACTCGATCAGAGGAGATGACAGTCAGGTCAGTGAAGTAGTCAGAGGTGTCGAGCCGTATCGGTGATGACAGCGGTCAGGTCGAGTCGGTGATGACTGCGGTCATGACGGGTCGGTGATGACAACTCTGATGACTGAGCTCGGACTGAATGTCAACTCCAGCACTGTCTACTTTTCTCTTATTTTTGCCTTTTGCAGAAGGAGAAGGAGGCTCTTCCTCCTCGTCCTCCTCCTCCTCCTCCTTCTCGGACGCATGTGCCGTCTCGGGCGCCTTTTCGTCCTCATCCTCCTCGGCATCCTCCTCGTCCTCCGCGGAGGTTCCCGCCGGTTTAGGAACTTTCAGCCCGTCGGGCTTCCCGGAGTGGTAGTACAACAACTCCTTTCCGTCGTCGTACCTTTGTGTTGCGTGCTCCCATGGCACGCAACACAAGAGGCTCCCCGTAGCGAACCTCCCCTTGAGGAAGTCATCGAGGTGCCTCTTGAACTCTGCCTTCTCAGGCACTTTTTCCTCCACCTGTCCGAACAGGTAGAGTAGTGCTATTTTGACCCGGTTCCGGTGGACCGGGTCGTACAGAGTCCAATGGAACTCCGTGATCTGCAAGCACACGCGTAAGTTAGTTCGAAGTGTAAACATGGCCGAATATGGCCATGTTTAAGCGGTTTCGTAGGAAAACATTGCAGGTAGGGCCATGTTCGGGTCTTACCTTGATGCACAGCTGGTCGCTGGGGAGCCCCCCCGCCACTTGGTGCCCAAAGTGCCATGCCGGCTTCTTGGGCACCGTCTCCACCACCACCCCGCAGAGCAGGGGGGTGTGGACCTGCGGGGTGAGGTCGTCCTTGTACCAAGAGGTGGGAACATCGGGTGTCCCCTTTTCCCACCTCTTCTCCTCCACCTTCACATCATGCTCCTTGGGAGCCATGACCAAGGCATGGTCCCCGACCTTGAGGCGGCCGTGCTCTAGCAGTTGCCGTTCGGCGTTCCGCTGCCGGGCTTCGGCCACCTTCAGTCCTTGGCGCCTGGGCACCATGGGCTCCTTGCCCTTGCCCGCCATGGCCTCCTTGCCCTTGGGCTCGGCCTTCTCCTTGCCCTTGGGCTCGGCCTTCTCCTTGCCCTTGGGCTCGGCCTTCCCCTTGCCCCTGGCCTCCTGCTCCTCCTCCTCCTCCTCCTCCTTGGCGTCGAAAAGATCCCGCAGGATTGCCTTCCCATCCTCTGCTGCCACGACCAACACTAAGTTAGTTTCAAAGTACTGGCAAGTTATATCTATGCAAACATGGCCATGTTTGCATAGGTAGTGTGTAAACATGGCCTTACTTGTATAGTACTTCTGTACTAAACGGTGCGAACAGGGCCTTACTTGCACATAAGAAACGAAAAACTTATCACAAAACTTATTTCAAGCAAAGAACGCACCTTCCGTTGGGACGTCGCCGTTCTGGGTCAAACCCGCAGCCTCCACCCCGGCCTTGATCTCGGCCGTTGTGGGTTGGGCTTTCTTTTGGGAAAACACCTCCACGTTGGCGGTGGTGTATGCATGCCCGGGTATGTTGCATACCCAGACATGCACCTCCCCCGCCTTGAGGCGCCACCTCCCCCACTTGTGGCGGCGCCTCAAATTTTGCATCAAGGTGGACAACTTCATATGCTGGTTGTCCCCCCTTGAGCCCAACCCCCAACGTGGCGGTGAGGGGCATTAGTTCCGCCATTCGACGGCGGAACCTATCCCTAGCCAGGGTCTGTTTATCCAGACCCTGGAAGGGATTTACATGCCCCTTCACCACCATATCGTCTGTGAAATCAAACACAAACACCCCACACGTTAGCATCTGAACTTCCTGCGACAGGACAACATAAAACACAAGCAGGACACTAGCCAAACATTGCACTATTTACGCAGTGTACACCCCCTACCTACAACTGGCAGGTGGGTGAACAGGGCTGTGTTCGTGCAATGTTCTAACACCCTAGCAAGTGTTTTTCAAGCAGGATTTCGGCTGGGTTACTCACGGAAGACGTCTCTCCTGTGTTGCGCCGCCTCCTTCCCCTCCTTTTTTGCGCTTTCTGAAGATTTTTAACTGAATCCCCTGTGGACTTCACCTTGGCCATCGCAAGGGCGAAGCGGTCAAGCCCACTCCCCTTCTTGCTTTCGGCCCCCGGATCCTCCTCCTCCTCCTCCTTCTCCTCCTCCTCGTCCGTGTCCTCGGAGCCACCGCTCTCGGAGTCGGACGCATTTAAAAGCGCATACTTGCGCTTGTATTGCCGGTACTTTTCCTTGTCCGCGAGCTTGCCCATTTTCACGCGGGCATGTTTAAATTGGTCGTAGGTTAACATACCGCTCGGCATTTTTCAAATCACTTACGTTTCTAGGGAGGGAGGTGGTGCTTCGCAGGCAGCAGTAACGGTAGCCTTAAAACGGTATCGCTCGCTTTAACCCCTAAAGGGCGGTTTGTACGGTATACGGACGGATCACTCAAATTCACATTGTGACGTCATAAGAATCTCGAATTTACTTTTGAACACAGTTCTGAAAATGTCTCGACGAACCGCATGCAACAATTTGCCCCGACATTGTCAAATCGAAGGTTTGCGTTAAAGGTTGATTAAGGCTTGTTTTTAGGATATCATAAATATATCCCTTTTATTTTAAATGATTAAGTGCCGTTACAATCACCCTAACGACGTTACACAATCCTAATGTAATGTTGTGCATTAGATACGACGCGTGAATGTTGAGTTGGGCTCAATATTAGGGTTGGTTTGGTATCTTCAAGTTTAAGATTTGAAACTGGTGATATTAAGAGTTACTTCGCGAAACTCCAATACCTAATACTTTACACGCGTTAATGCGATCCACCTTGATATCGCATTTCCAGAACTGTTTTCAAAAGTTCCTTTGGATGTCGAATGCTCAAGTTATTGCAAAATATGTGCATGCGTAAGAACCAAAACAATTCCATCCGCCCTTTAGGGGTTAAACCGTTTTGACTTCCTGCAAGGTAAAGCACCACCTCCCTCCCTATCCGTTACAGTACGCCGCCTGCGTTTACGTGGATCGATGAGAAGGGGAAGGGAAGCGGGAATCGCGGTCACTCGAGGTCAACGCATTTCGTATCCGCATCGGACGCCCCAATTTGAAATTACTTTGGCACTTTCGATCGCCAGGCGTTGGATTTGTCGATCAGTCGGATTCGAATCGCGCCGCGCGCATGACCATGCCCCAGGGCAACGCAAGTTTCCGTCGTCTTCTTGTTTTGTTTTTTGTTCTCGCAAGTTGAAGTTCCACATAATAAAGGCCTTTTTTCCAAAGGCCTTTACAACCTTTCAACAAACTGTTTTCACCATTGTATTCTGCGCCCAAGCCCCCTTCTTTTGAGCTCAACTTTGTTTTTCATCAAAATGACCGTGCTGAAATCTGTATAGGCAGCCCTGACCGGGAGTCCCGGTGCAGGCCCCTACGACAGATTCCTAGGTAGCCAACACTGGACCTGTGACTGATCCGTAAGCCCGTGCTGTGACACACCGAGTGTCACAGGTAGCTAGGACCGAGACCGTTCCGACTCCGTGACCGTTCCGGGTATATCTAGCTTAGGGTTTATTTCTTATACGAGTTTATCTATATTGGTTCACAGACTGTCTGATATCTTGAACCGGGATATTCCAGTAGGTCGTGGACCCATTCCACGCTATATTCCACAGCTAGTTTGGCCATGATTGGCTAAAGCAGCCGCTTGGAGAGGTGGTGCGCGACGGCGCGTTTGGGGACTCACGGGAATTTTGAGATGAGCTGTTTGCGGTGAGCGTCTTTGAGCCGCAGCTATGGGGGTTCGACCTGGACCGGGCCTAGTCGACACAATGTTCATTTACGGTATTACGCTTGCCATGATCCCGCTTGCTACCGATTTTTGGGCTGGTGGCTCGAGCACCTTCGGCCTCGACAACGTCCTCCAGTGCCCCTCGCTCGCATGGCTCTACCGCTCCTTCCGTAACTGTGGCGTCGCATCTTCCCCACGACATTACCCGAACGCGCCCCGGCGTGCCACCTCCCATCAGGCTTTCAAAGTTATGGGAGTTACCACAAGAGCTAAGAAGTCCCTCACGAGGGACAGCGACATTGATGCCTCGCTGAGGCTTATCGACGGGGTTCGGAACAGCCCGACGGTGCGGACACCGGCTGTTCCGACCCCCGACCCTGCTTCGAATGGGGACGCCGACGTGGCCATCAGGCGTTACTTGCAGGAGCAGGCGGGGCTGACCGACGAGATTTACAAGGCGCATCTGCATCGTGCCTGGGCCAAGAGCATCCGCGAGGACGTTCTTGGTGACAAGAAGCATCATTTCCGCGGTACGGACGACGCTGGCCTTCTGTCCGACCTGATGGTGCAGCTACGTACGGAGTTCGAGTCTGCTGGATTGGAGTTGAAGTCCTTTGATCTCGACGACCCCCTTACCCCGGTTGTGAGCCGGGTGAATGGCCTTCTGTACGACGTGCTAGCTCTCGTGGTGGAGAAGCACAGCAACGCGTACGTCTGGCTCATTGGTACGGATGCTTCGTCTGACCGAGATGGCCGGCGAGCTTTGGTCGACATCATCAAGGGCTGCGTACCGGTGGCGCTGCGGGAGTCGCAGCAAGAGGAGCATGCGGCCTTGCGTTACCCCGCGAACGTGGACCCGCAGCCGATCTTGGCGCGGGAGCAACGTTTGGTGCGGGACAACAGGGCCTCCGATTGGACACCTACGGAGGCTACGCGTAAGCTGAGCCTGTACACCAGGCTTGACCCGGCGTTCTACGCTGCGGTTAAGGTGCGCTACCCCATGGCTGCTGACTTGGCCCATGTACCGTTGGCCTCACTCCGCTCCATGGTGGTGGAGATCTACCAGGCTTGGGCTCAGACTGACACGGGGAAGGCGGCTTCTGGAGCGGACGGCATCGTCTCCGCGCACCTCTCCAGCAGCGAGTACGACGCCCTCCTCGTGAAGATCACGGAGCTCAAGGAATTGGTGCAGCGGCAGCACGGGGAGGGCGCTCCGGTGGTGCGGCAGCAGCGGGTGCAGCAACGGCAGCAGCAGCAGCAGCGTGCGCAGCATCCGAAGGGGTTCCGTATGGGGCAGCACAAGGCGCCGCCCGTGGGATTCGACCGGGACGACCAGCGAGCGAAGCCGTTCTGCGGCAGGTGCAAGAAGGCAGGCAAAGGTGAGAGCTATCACTTCTACCGCGACTGCCCGTTGGGCGGGCGCCAACACCCGCCCACCTCTGCCGCGGCATTCTGCATTCCTATCGACGAGGAGGACGCGGAGGGCGTGCATGCACTTGCCATGCGTGCGCTCTTTCAGCAGGCAGCGGACGATGGCGCGGAGTCCTTTGCTCGTCCGGCTGCCGCGTACGGGCCGCCTGCGGTGCTTTGTGCGGGAGCAGTGGGCGGCATCGACGTGTCCGCCTACGGCTTCGCGGTGGAGCAGCAGTCAGCTTCCGACGAGCCCGTAGGAGACGACATTCTTCGACGGCTCGACGATCTGGCCGCGGAGGTTCACTCCGCGGCCAATCACCAGGTGCACTTCACACACGCCTCTTTCCCGCCTCCTGACGGCATCGAGCAGCGGGCTTCGGCTCTGGTGTGCGGACCCGCCACGGCGGGGACCACGCCGGAGGAGCAGGTTCCGGCAGGTGGTGCGGCGGCATCGGCATCCGCCGTGCCGGCCCCTGCTATGCCTGTCTCGCAGGGAAAGGATGTGAAACCCGCGCCGCTGCAATCGGCGCGGGTAACCACCACAGCAGACGCGGACGGTGAGTTCGCGGGGTTCGTTCAGACCGTCAACCACGCCGCCATCGGGCAGGTTGATCTCACG
>LGRX02028319.1:0-29836 GCA_001247695.2 Cymbomonas tetramitiformis
TATCACAATGTGTTGGAGAATTCTTCTATCCTTTCTACAGTGTTGGTCAACCGGTGAGGCCCTCATATCACGGGCCACCTTCTGAATCAGCAGTAGTGCTGCGAATCCAGAGTGCTCAGCATACTGGCTTAGCTTCCAACTCTGTCAGCGACCTGGTACTTGTTTGTTGGACTGGACTGGGGAGTGAGCTTATATGCCAGCCATGGCTTTCTTGATTAGCAGTGGTGGTGTGAATCCAGGGGTGCTCAGCACACTGGCCTAGCTCACACCGCTGCTATTTCCTGGTGTTAAGGAGTTGACCTCACTGTCACTGTCCTCTTCATGAACTCTGGCCCAGCTAATCCAGAAGTGCTCAGCACTCTGGCCCAGTTTTAGTTTTTCTTGCACGAATACTCTACATCTGCTGCTGATTCAGAGCGCTGAAGCGCAGTGCTGGACCTCTAGGCATTCGCTGCCCACACGCGTTTCGTTCTTTCACTTGTTCAGCAAGGCAAATCCAGGGGCACTCAGTGCACTGGCCTGAGCCAGTCTGAGTCAAGACTCCAGTCTATTGGGGAACGAGCTTTGCGCTGAGAGAGGGGGACTCGCCCTTGGTCCCGTTGACTGAGCATCAACACAGCACTTCACCACGGAGGGAGAGTCAGAGCCAAGCGTTGCCTCTGCCCATTCCAGAGAACGTGAGGCACGACGGCTGGCACGAGGGCGAACCAGTCAGGACCCTGACACGGAGTATATGAGCGCACAGGGGTCGGGCTCAGAAAATACTCCCTCAGAACCGTCATCTCCAGCGGCAACAGCGCTAGGAGCAGCAGCACTCGCAGCAGCAGTAATAGCCTCAGCGCCTGCAAACCAGTTTCTCTTTGCGTTTGACGACGTAGACGAGATGGATCACTATGAGAAGGAGAGCCACTCACTTGACAAGGATGACGTCAGACTCCAGTACACCGGTAGTAAGAGTGAGGACAGAGCGCTCTTCATCAGGCGTTTCGTGGACATGGTGGCGAAAGTCCAGCGGGCTTTTGAGGCCAGGAAGCGTAGGTACATGAAGTCAGCATCTTACCATGCGCTCAGTCAGCAGCAGAAGGAGGCCTTCGCTGGGACCAGACCAGACTACAGATCATTGTGGGACAGCATACCATCGTTTCTAGCGGGGGATGACCATGCCACCTCAGTCGCTTATGACTGGTGGTGTGCTGCCTACCTGAAGAATGGCGTCATGGCTTCACACGCTTGCCATGTTCTGAAAGACGTTACCATGAGAGATGCTTACCAGGGGTCTGTGCGTTGCGCTCAGCCTCCTTTTCATGAGCTGGCGCCAGGGACAACCTGGGCAGTTTGTAAGGTGTTCGAGGAGGGTGATGAGGATGGCGAGGCGTCTGATGAGTGGGCAGTCGAGGGAACCTCCACGAGGGGTCTCACGGGGCCAGATGGCAATGAAGATTCTCACTACTCTTGGGCCTTGAGGGCGTTCGTTGCAGAGCTCGAAGCTAAATTCTTGATGAAGGGCACCAAAGAGAAAGAAGATCTCTTGATCGCCAAGCCGCAGACCAACGAGCAGGACGGTCTCACCTACGTGAAGAGCTGTCGTCGCAGGGAGGCAGCTCTCAACACCGGCAGGAGGGTGGAGGACTCCGTCGTCAGGCAGAACATCGAGGAATGCATTAAGGGCTTACGCATCAAAGAATACCGAGATCGCGTGTCCGAGCAGCTGCGCGTCAGTCATCCTGCCCCCAACAGGGTTACTTGGGAGGACCTCGAGGTGATTGTGGAGGTGCAGGACAAGCTCAAGAACGATGCAGAGGCTTGGGCCCTCACGCTGCAGCAGGAGCTGGTTCGCAGGCTCAACTGCGTGTACTCCTGCTTTGAGGCCAGGCAGATGGGGCTTGACCTGTCTGCGCTGGTATCAGCCATGAGGCGCTCGGGTTCTGCCTCCAGGACTGGGGACAGACGCAGAGACCCCAAGAAGAAGGAGCAGGCACAGCATGGTGGCGACGACGCCAAGAAGCCTGTGAGGGAAGCGAATAATGCCGAACGTCAGAAACCTTCTTACAGCAAGGTGCCACCACCCGATGCTTCGAAGAAGTTTCAGTGTGACTGGTGCTTTACGCGCCTGCCTCACTCCCCAGATCGCTGCTACACGGGGTGTCGTGATTCCCGGGTGCCGCCCAACTTCCATAAGGACAGGCAGAACTCCAAGTGGCCAGATGAGGTTAAGAATGCCCAGATGCGTGCCTACAACATCGCACACCGCTTTGACAAGCACAAGATGGGGATCACTACCAAGGAGTGGCTTAAGCTCCCGAGGCCAAGCAGAAGCAACCACAGCAGCAGCAGCAGCAGCAGCAAGTGGCTGCCAGTGCCGAGGTTAAGGAGAAGCTCGCCGCAGAATTGTCAGGCCTCCAGGCAGGGTCACCTCCAAAGGATGACGAGATCGCCGATGCACAGGCTCTATCAGAGGCCAGCGATGCGGACACCGAGTACAACTCCTACTTCACCCAACAGGCAGAATACGAGGAGGATGAGCAGGACTGCCCTGCTGGGGGTGGTTTGGGAGGTGGTCATGGTGTTGGCATCGACCACGCACCGAGTCTCCAGGCCAGCGCCGCTGTCGCCTTGGGCAACACTCAACAGATGCGAGGCTTCCAGGTCAAGACGCCGGAGGAGTTCGACAGGGCCGCTCAGGTGCCTAGAGCCGTCCCTCCCGATGTGCTCAGCAGGAAGGTCCACCTGCTGGCATCGAATCTTCGCAGCTCTGTGCGTGCCTGCTCGCAGATCGCTGCCATCCTGATATCCCAGAACGCCATCGATCTCCCGAAGGACATCGAGAATCTTGTGGCACTTGAGGAGCTTCTGGGCAAGGATCCGGATGACGCAGCCGAACAACCCGCTGAGGTCAATGAGCATGAGTTGGAAGACACTCACGCCGCAGCGACGCAAGGAGCGAGAAGGGAAGCAGACGGTCCACGACATCGGGCAACCGAGGAGGTGCCGTTGGACGAGATGCCCAGCGGGGTGGTCGACAGCGTCGCCACTCAATGTGCAGCTGCTGCCTACGTGGACGATCTGGGGGTGGTTGACTTCAGTGACCATGGACATGTGCGAGCTGGTACCATCAAGACCTCCGCTTACGACGCACTGAGGGCGAAGATGGCGCAGCATCTGACCGACGAGCAGGTGCTGTTGATGGCTCAAGTTCAGCCCATCTGCAAGTTGCAGAATGCCACTCTATATGAGGGGCTTGCGCTGGTGTCATCCGGTGGCGAGCTTATGCTGTACCGGGCAATCCTCATGGACACCGGCGCCAACTGTAACATCATCTCGATCTCTGTTGTGAGGCGGCTGGGTCTCACGATTTACGAAGCCACCACCGGCGCCAAGGTCACCAGATGTGACAACAGTCCCACAAAGTTCACCCATTATTGCTACGTGGACGTCATTCTGGCAGCGGGCACGCCGCACATGACGCTTCACCGCTTGTATGCCTTCGTGACCTTCGAGGCTGAGAACTCGTGGGACCTGCTGATAGGTACTGGGCCATTGAAGAACTCCCTGATGATTGATATCAAGCTTGGGAGTGGAGTGGCCGTCTCACATGCGCCAACGATCCTGGGCATGAACGCCCAGGTGGTGCTTCCGCTGGTGGACATGACGCCACCCAAACGTCCTGACCTGCCCAGGCGCGTGGACCCGGTGGTGTGTCTGCAGTCAGAGATTTTCGCAGGATTGGAGTGTGATTGGCTGAGGCACACGCCTCTGAGCACGAGCGATGAGAGATTCGCGGCTTCGGGGATCCAGTGTGAGCACATCGATGACCATGACGAGTCACCAGTGACGTCACAACCTTCTTCGCCGAGACTGCTTGCTGATCTCCCACGACATCGAGTCGCCACACCAGCAGAGATTCAGGAGCAATGTCGCCGTCAGACGTGCTCTCTTGAAGGTGGCCGACGTAGCAGCCTGCCGTCACTGACGCCCGCCGTACAGGCAACGTCGGAGCACATGCTCGAGCAGTTCTACAAGGAGCCAGACCCTTGGAAAGGTGGACACGCTAAGTGGGTCACCGACTGGACACGGAGTCCTTCTCGGGCAAATATTGGGGACCATCCGTCTTTGGATACCCCGCTTGATTATCATTGGGCGGACCAGAGGCTGTATCTAGACCGGCATCACGTCGCGCGCCTCTGCCGCATCCTTCAGAATCCCGCCCAGGACATGCCGAGCAGACCCTCTCGTGAGCATGTCTGCGTGGAGTTCGCCCGCTGCCTCGAACAGAAGTGGGTGACGATGCACCAGCTGATGACCCCGAACTGGCTGCATGTGGACCAAAAGCTGAAGCACGACGATCAGAAGAACTGCTGGGTGCTCGATGGCGACTACATGACGTATGTACCGTCCTCGGCCAGCAAGCAGGACGTCGCCAGGCCCCGGGAGAGCAGGTCGCAGCTAGACTACAACCCAATCCAGAGGCTGCAGAGCACGCTCCAGTCGTTGCTCAAGTACCCCAGTGGTGAAGTCACTGGCACCCTTATGTGGGATTTGAGGAAGCGCGTCTTCTGTGTTCAGCCGAGCGCAGCCACACAGCAGCTCGATCTGCTGCATTGCACGTTGTCTCATGTGCGCGTGTCCAACCGTGAAGAGGTGCTGGACGAGCTCCAGCTCCCTCACTGGTACGAGAGTACGGGCGTCTGGACGTACCAATTGCTCAGATACCTCTGCCCAGTGGACATTGAAGCTCTCTCTGATGGCATACTCCGTCAATATGCTCGACATGGCGGCGAGAGACCGCCTCTGGAGCTCGTCTTCTCGGATTCCAGCACCAAGTACTACCCAGTGGGGGATGGTCTTGGGGGGCCTGGCAGGGTGTTCTCCGAGAATGCTGCCGCCCAGGAGTACGTGCGCCTGGGGGAGATGCGGAAAATGCTCAAGTCGGTCGACACCAGGCAGCAGGGCCACCAGGCGCTCTATGCAGACGCAAAGCGCAGGCCGCCACCGTCCAACGACATGGCTCATTTACGGCTCACTAAGCGTGCCCCTGCGCGGCCACCTGTCCCTGCCGCTGTGGCGGGACCATCTCGGGCTGCCGCAGTACCGTCCCAGGCTGTCGCAGGCCCATCTCAGGCTGCCGCTGGCCCGTCTCGTGCCAGGTCCGCCAGTGACTCGCCGCCGCGCTCGTCACGCGTCCGCGCCCTCGAAGCCCTCAAGCGTGGGCCTACGCCATCGCCGGCATCCAGCGACGGTGAGCCCGTGGACGGTTCTCGTGCGTTGTCATCTCAATTCGTTTGCGCCGCTGCCGCTCGTCCTTCTCGAGGGGAATCACCCCCTGCATCGCCTGCTGTAAGCAACGATGGCACATGGGCCGACTCGATCTGGGTCTCGCGTGATGCCCGACCATGTTCCTCGGGAGGCGCGCCGTCTACGCCTCCGAGCCCGCCACGGGTGCGTCAGCTGTCTCAGTCCCCTACGAGGGCGCCTCCATCTCCGGCAGGGTCGGATTGGGATGCCGTGCAGATGGCCACCTCATCCGTCAGTTCGGTGGGCAGGTTTCTGACCGTGGCGGAGGTGAGCAACTTGAGGGAACGCCGCAACCTCACCGTCTTCATGGTGAAGTTTGCTGTGGCGCATGCGAACCGCTGCCGGGATCAGCGGATCGTGTATGAACTTGGCGTGTGCAACCAGGAGCGAGGTCTCAGGCTGCGGGACCATCCGGGCCTCACCAGCGCAGTCGTCAGGAAGCACAACAAGACCATCACTTGCGGGCAGCGGGGCTGGCGCCTCCCTCTTGGGGGACAGACGACGTCTGCCAACCTGCTGGAGGCCATCATGTCAGCCTATGCTGATCTATCGCAACTTGGCTCAGGACACACGCGTGGCGCATGTTATGCGAGGAACGTCGAGTTCTCGCTGTGCAAGTGGGTGGAGCTTGGGTCGGCGCACGTGCTGCGCTGCATGGCGCATCCAAACGCCACGCCGGTGCATTACATCTTCATGGATGATCAGCGGTGTCTGTCTTGGCGCACGGTGTTCACGAACGATTACCTTGTGCAGGACGACCGGAAGTTCATATGCATGCAGTGGGGTTACGCAGAATCGGCCGCGCCATGGTTGCAGACGGCCCTGCGCGTCTTGGAGTCGCGCCTTCTCCCGCCACGGCCGACCAACCGTGAGGCTCGTGTGGCCGTGAGGCCAGAGCACGTGGATACGAGCTGGGCAAGGAATGTGGACGAGGTTCGCGACCCCCCTGCGCGTCGTCAATGGCCGCCTTCCCCCGGGACGTTCGAGCATCAGCCGATCACAGGTGGTGCGGCGCATTCGCCTGCTCCTTCCGTTGACCGCCATGGGACTGCTACCCATGTCGTCCCCGCGCCGAGCACGTCCAGGATGCCGGCCAGCCACGCCTCACAGCGTCCTCCTTCTCCAGCTGGCTCGAATTGGAGTGAGGCTACACAAGCGTTTCAGCACTACACAGACGAGCAGCGTGAGGCGCAGCGACGGCAAGCGCATTTTCAACAGGGCTTCCCGGGCACAGCGGGCGGGCAGCCCTGATGCACAACCGGCGCTGTGGCCGTGGGCTGCCGGCACGGGCAGTCCACTTGCGGCCGGAGGTCCTGCGAGCGTGTATCTCGTTTGCGGGCAGTGCAGTGATTTGGTGGTGGTTGGTACGAGGTACCTTGCCCATGGTCGCCGTCTGGGCGATGTGGGAAGCAATATCGTGGCACTTGGCATGGTGCCCTTTTCGCATTTGGTGGGGGCGCTGTGTGGCCTCACTTTTGAGCTGGCTGCCGATGTGGTGGTCGGATGCTCGACGTTATCCCCGTCGTGCGTACTATAACGTTTGGGTCTTATGGGCCCTCGCCTGCATTTGGTACGTTGGATTGCTTGTCGTGCGCACCACGGGCATCTATGCTGGCGTGCACCGTGTTCATGGCGAAGGATGGATGGTAGTGCCCCTGCGGGCTGTGATCGTTTCCTTGGCGTGTTGGTCGCAGTGTGCAGCCGCCCTCCTGATCGCAGTCCTTGCTTGGCTTTGGGTTTGTGCCAGCGTCTTCGCGGAGGATGTGGCGTGCCATGTCCCTCATGTCCCGAGCGACCATTTGGACACGCATCGCATTCGACGTGGCCATGGATGGGCTGTTCCGTCCCTACGTTGGTCTCAAGTTTTCTTGTTGGGCCGCGTGCGTCTGCCCGCTTTGCCGGCCAGGTTGGACAAACCTCGCTTTGCGGCGCGCTGGGCGCAGCTTCAACGCAATCTTCGACTTCATTACATCGCGCAGGCCACCTACGTAACGCTGGTCCTAGCGATCGTGGTCTTCACCGCCGCTGGTGGGAGCACTCGCTTGGCGCACGGGGGGTGGAGGGTATTGGCGTGCTTCTTCGCTTCGAACTCGCCAGCAGCCGCAGTGCGTTTCAACAGAATTTTACGATTTTTTCTGCTTTTGTGCGGAATTCTGTGGGTCGCTGGCAAGCTGGCTGAGAGCGTGCCCATGTGCGATGTCATGTCGCCCACGCGCAGTGCTTGGGGTAGATCCCCCTGCACTTCATGGGAGGCCCAGCAGTCCTCGAGGCAATGGGAGCCGGGCTGGGAAGCCAACATCGCGGAGCAGGATGAAGTCTTGCCGTACACCGTGCTGGACGAGCTTCAACCTTTGGGTGACACGAACAGTGACCAAGGACGAGGCAGCGTGGCTCGACACTGAGCTCAATGCCACGTTTGGAGGACATCCTGACTTCAAGGAGGAACACTGGGAGGAAATGCGGAATGTTCTTCGCAGGTGCAAGACCACCTTTGCCAACAGCCCTCACGATTTGAAAGGCTACAAGGGCAAAGCGAAGCACAACACGTTCTCCATCCCTTTCGTAGACGAATCCAAGGCCGCCTACCAGAGACCTAGGAAGTACAGTCCGGGCGAGCAGGAGATCATCGATATCCATTGCAAGGAACTTTTGGAATATGGTTTCATAGAGCCAGCAGCCGAGCATTGCAGGCATGCGAGCAACGTGGTCGTAGCTGGCAAGAAGGATCACGAGACTGGCCTGTGGACTCAGACGAGGTTCTGCGTGGACCTCAGGGGTGTCAATCGGCACTCCCTCAAAGACAACACGCTGCCGCACCGACCAGAGGAGCTCTACCAGAAGGTGGCCAAAGCCAAGTTCAAGACCACTCTGGATGCCACCAAAGCTTTCCACCAGATTCCCATGGCTACAGAAGAGGACAGGAGCAAGACGGCGTTTTGGTGGAAGAATCAGCTGTACCAATACACCTCGATGCCTTTTGGTGCAGCTGGAGCTACTTCTGCGTTCGTAAGAATCATGGACTACGAGTTACGGCACTTGCAGCATTGCACGGTGGCGTACGTCGATGACGTAGTGGTCTATACGGATTCCACGCCTGAGCAGCATTTGAAGGACGTTGAGGATGTACTTCGCACCTTGGGGGATGCTGGCATCCGTTTGCATGCAGGCAAGAGCACTTTTGGTGCAGCCACGGTGGACTTTCTGGGCTATCGTATTGGCCACAACTCCATTGGCGCGCAAGAAGCCAAATGCAAGGCCATACAAGAGCTTCCAAGCCCTCAGGACAAGACTGGGCTCCGCTCGATCTTGGGTATGATGAATTACTACAAGGGCCTGGTGGGTGAGCCAGGGGGGCCAAACTACTCTGAGATGGCCCGCCCTCTCAACGACTTGCTCAAGAAGGAGGTCACTGACATCAAGGCAGCCTGGGGGAAGCAGCAAGATCAAGCACTCCAAGAACTTAAGGATGCCCTCTGTTCTGGGAGGTGCCTGAGGCCCATCGATTACGACAGACCTCTCATATTGTACACTGACTGGAGCACCTATGGCATTGGCGCAGTGCTGGGCCAGAAGGACGATGACGGGAAGGAGTACATTTGTATGGCAATCAGCCGATCTCTGAGTAAAACGGAGAGACAGTACGCCAGCTTCAAAGGTGAGATGCTCGCAGTGGTATGGGCAGTGCGCACGTTGAGGCAGTACTTGCATGGAGTCCACTTCACCTTGGTGACCGACCACTCACCGCTCACCACCCTGATGGAGAAGGCCGATCTCCAAGGGCAACATCTACGCTGGGCAATCAGCTTGCAGGAGTTCGACTTCACGGTGCAGTACCGTCCAGGAGCTAAGAACAGCAACGCTGACGTGCCGTCTCGCTACCCACTGCCGTCCACGACAGATGAGACTGGAGCAAGGCATGAGAGGGAGAAGGTGACTGCGCTTCACGCAGGCGTGGGGGAAGTTCACACGAAGGACTTCTGTGACCACTTGTGCCTTATGTTGGCTGGGGATGCTTCCCCAGGGGAAGAGGCCACGCCAGAGGTGCAGGTTGCCAACTACTGCAGGATGGCTGCCATGGAGCAGCTGGGTACAGGACCAGTGCATCGTCTGTTCGATTTGCACTACCACGAGGAATTAGAATGCAATCATGGGGACACGTTCGACACCGACTTGCCCGAGCTGGTGACCGACTCTGGGAGGCTAGCCAGAGCAGCTTGGAAGGCGCTGAGCCTGGTTAGGCCAACGCGAGGCACGCATGGCGAGGGAAGCCCTGCTGTGTACAGCAATGAGTACTTTGAAGGTGAGCGCATTCTGAAGCCCGAGAAGGTCGACACCAGGGTGCTGAGCAGCCGATTCTTCTCGCAAGCTCGGCAGGAAGGCGTGGTGTGCTACGAACCATGTGGAGGCCTATGTGCTGGGCTGGAAATGTTGCTCCGCAGTGGGATGAAGGTGGATCGCTACCTGTATCAGGACATATCCCCGAGCAGTCAGACGGTTGCCAGAGCCAGGTGTGCAGCATTGCTGAGACGATACCCTGACCTCATCTCGCCCCATGCAATAGAGATTGGGGCTCTACCCCAAGACCTGCGCGAGACCACCAGCGCCGACTTCATACGAGCAGGAGCTCTTCAAGGACGCCAGTGGGTCATGGTATGTGGGTTCCCATGTCAGGATCTCTCCCCTGCTGGAACACTCACAGGCCTGGATGGCAGGCACAGCAAATTATTTTATGAAGTGGTCAGGCTTCTGTCCACACTCCAGCAGCTGCAGCGGCAGAGGCCTCCAGGTTATATCCTGGAAAATGTTTCTCCGTTGTCGCACAGACCTGGAACCAAGATCAGGGACGAGGTGTTCCCGTACATTGCCAGCGTCATTGGTAGACCAGTGTCCTTTGATGCAGCACAAGCAGGCGCCTACGCACATCGGTTGCGGGCGTATTGGAGCAACTTGTTCCAGAGCCACCAGTTTCGCTCCGTCATGAGCAAGGTGGTGACACCAGAAGGACGAATTGTATCGTCAATCATATGCAAGGGCTGGCATCCCAGGCCAGTGATAAGGACAGACCGCGCGCCTCACTACGTGGTGAACGTGGTGGGAGAACCATTGAGGGCATTACCCACCATCATGGCGACGCAAGGGTCAAGAGCGTTCAGAAGAGCGAGGATGGGCACTGTGGTGCGCAACCAGGACGGCGAAGACGCCGAGGAAGAATCTCGAGAAGTTAACCTTGAAGAGAAGACGCGAGCCATGGGCTACAGCGCAAGTGAGCTACGCATGGCCGACGGCCTAAGTGACGTAGAATTGGCGAGCATTCTGGGCCTGGCCATGGATCGCAGAGCAATGGAACTGCTGATGGCAGTCGCAGAAGCAAGCAGGAAGGGGCTTCCTCACAGCAAGGAATCCCCAGAGGCGGAGAATTCCCCAGGACAGCCCATCGCTGTAGACAACAACTGGGCAGACCACGAGAGGTCGGACCTTCAGCAGAGGCAAGCTTTGCTGGCGGAATGGGTTGAGAATTCGAACGCATACACCCAGCAGGTGGCGAAGACTATGACCCATCGCGACTGGGAGGAGAAGCTGCGGATAATGTGCTCGCAAGGGCAGAAAGGCGCAGAAGGAATTGGAGCCCAGCGACAGAAGGCTGGAACCAAGAAGAAGAAGAAGGACGAGTGGCAGCTTTACACCATGGCGCAGTATCGTCAGAGGCATGAGAACCACTTCGTGAAGGAGGGCGCGATCCCAGCAGCGCACGTGGATGTGCCTGCCTGGAGTCCGCCTACCAGAGAGGCAGAGATGAGGCTCCCCAGGTTGACATGTACCACCAGGTTCGAGGACCTGATGGCCAGCGTGGCCGAGCAGCAGGCAGATCGTGACAAGCATCGAGATATACACGATGATGCATGGTGCCTCAGATGGTTGAAGTCCAATGGTAGAGTGAGGTTGCCCGAAGAGGAAGTTCGTCGAGTAAGGAGGCGAGCAGCACGACATCGATGGGACGAGGCCACGGACGAGATCTACATGGTCACTATGTCGGGCAAGGAGGTGAGAATACCTAAGCCTGCTGACCGTCTTGCGTTGGTCAAAGAATACCACTCCAGAACGGGACATTGGGGCATAAGGCGGACGCAGCATCTTTTGTGGCAGCGCCATTGGTGGGCCGACTTGAAGAAAGACGTGGAGGCTGTGGTCACTCAGTGTGAGACCTGTCAGCGTGTGAAGACTCATTATGCGAGAGAGGAGGCATGTTTATCCCCCCTTGAGATCGTGTCGTTCATGTATCGCTGGTCGCTGGATCTGGCATGGCCCTCGAGGAGAGAGACCAAGTCTGGCAACAACCGAGTGCTCATCATGACCGAGCACTACACCAGATTCATAGTCTGCGTGCCCATTCCCGACAAGGAGGCGAGCACCATCGCAGCGGCATTTCGCAGTCATGTCCTGGCTGTGTTTGGTGCGCCAGCAGAATGCTTGGTGGATGGAGGCAAGGAGTTTGAAGGCGAGTTCAAGCAGTTGTGTAGAGATTGCCTGATTGACCGGCGAGTCACCTCGCCAGATTCACCAGAAGGCAATGGGCTGACCGAGCGAGTGGTACGCACTATGAAGTTCTGCTTTAAGAAGCTTGCCTTGGAGAAGGGTCTCGATTATGAGTGGGATGAGCAGCTTTATTTGGCCACTGGTGCTGAGCTATAATGCAGCACGCCAGGAGTCCACGGGGGTGGCGCCGTTCGCCATGTTGTTCGCCCAAGAGGCAGTAGTGCCGCCTGATTTGAAACGGGCACCCAGCATAGATTTTGCTGTGGAGGTCGAAGATGAGAAGGATGCCAGGGTCAAGGACCTCCTCCAGAGAGCACAGGTGGTGAGGCGACTGATGGTACACGCTGGTTGCAGCCTGGAGGTTGCGCAGCATCGTGACACATTACATTACGAAAGGAGAAGGGGTGGGGGCTACGAGCCTAGTCCACACCAGTTCAAGGTGGGCGATTTCGTCTATATCAGGCAGAAGCCCCGCAGCGGCATGGAAGTCGCGACCAAATCCGCCATCCTGAAGCTGGTCAAGATACAGCGAGATGGTGTGGTGGTGCTCGAGGACGCCACCAAGTTAAGAGAGAAGAGCACCGTGCAGAGCATCGCGCCATGTCACCTACAGGTGAAGGATCAGTATGACTGCAGTGCAGCCGTTCCCAGTAAGCACCTAGCATGTGAAGTTTGCAGGAAGACCGATGGGGAGGCAGAGATGCTGTTGTGTGACACGTGCAACAGGGGGTATCACTTGTGGTGTTTGACCCCAGCACTGGATGGAGTACCAGAAGGTGAGTGGCTATGCCCCATGTGCTCAGGCACGGGGAGGCAAGCCGCCAATGCCGAGGTGCAGACCCAGAAAGACGAGAGCTCTGGTGCCCTAGAGGACAAATTGGGCATGAAGGAGCAGCAATTGAATGAGAAGCTGTCGGCGGAGATGCGCCTGTTGCCAGCAGACGTGGGTCCTCGTCGGGTGGTGAAGGGAGACAAGTTCCAGCCTTGGCATGCCATTTCATCGAGAGAGATGCTGTTGAAAGAGGAGGACATGTTCTTGGGCATGCCAGATCAGATTGATTGGGGAAGGCAGGACAAGCTCTCTGAGGCTGTGCAGATCTTCATGCCAGGGCATTGGAATGAGGGGCATCGCACGGTGCTGAGCAAGAAATATCGAGAACAGAAGGCCTTGGCAAGGCATCTGAGGGATGCACCTCTTGTGCCTGCGTTGGCTGAAGAAGAAGTTGAAAGACGAGGAGAGCTGAGACACATGACTAAGGCTCAGGTGAGAGAAGCTAGTGCGCTGCAGTGGGGGCTTGAACTGGTCATTACAGTGCCCTCTGAGGTGAGGCGTTTGGCGACAGAGGTGGACTGGAAGTCCGTCGATGGCGTGTGGGACCCATGGGCAGGCACTGGGCTCATCAGTGAGGTGATGATGGAGCAATGGCCGCAGTTGAGATTCATGAACAATGACTGGAACTCTCAGTTGGGCTGGTCTGAGGCGCATGATGCACTTCAGCCAGGTAACTATCGTATATGGAAGGAGAAGTATGGTGTCTGTGACGCAGTGGTGACTTCGCCTTGGTTCGCAGCCTTGGATATCGCGTTTCCGTTGGCAGTAATGGCCAGTCGTGTGGTGGCATGTGTCCACGTTCCATCTTATTACTTGACAGACATGACCGAGAGCAGGGCTGCGTACTTCAGACGATTGAGTCAGACAGGACGCTTGCATGTGATTGGGCATCTGGAGCATGGACCTATTGGCCGCAGGTGTATGTGGGTCTTGGTGTTCAAGAATCCGCTGGTCAGAGCCAGAATGTTACAAGGCGGAGAAGGTGAGGGCATTGGTATGTTCACTTTCAGTTTGGGCAAGTTCATGGCAGATGGTGATACGACCCAGTATGCTGAGCAAGCCCACATTTGAGTCTGTGCTACTGCACGCAGCAGCTACAGATGGGGGATGTTGGAATCTGGGCTTGCATATAAGAGTTCAGTGTTCGATATCAGGGTATCAGAATTTTAAAAAATTTGTAGCTCTGCGATCTTATGCTGTGTTGAGAGTTGCTCGTACAGTCACCGGCACCAGTGGATATTAATGATGCTTAGGATCAGTCGCGAGTGTTAAGTTCGTTCGATTCCGAGATTGTACCATCATATGCACGCGTTTGCGACAGCTGTAACAAACGCCGGCTTCTCATGGTACCGCGCCGGGTTTGTTCAGCTGGTGACACGCATGACAGTGGTGACAGTATGACAAGCTTCGCGAAGATGACCATCTGTGAGATGCAGACTTGTCAGAGAAGATATTGTCAGTATCAGGTTACTGAGGAATGATACGATGACGACGGCAGTGACTCCTTTGCCACTGACGTGTCAGTCAGAATGTGTTAAACGGTAACAGTATTAAAGCTGGCACGGAATAATGACTTTCCATTGGCCAGATGAAGATTCGAGGGCTAGAACCCGTTACAGTTTTGGGAAATGTGACAGAGCATTGAGAGATAAGTGACCTCTGACCGAAGGTCAGACTGGTGGACTCATTATTGTTTTGCCTTCGCAAGTACTAGGTGGCTGTTCGCGTGCCAGTGCTAGAGTGCTAAGACAGTTCTGCTCACAGCTTTTGTACACACAATAATTCGTATTTTGTGGTATAATATCAATTTTGACGGATATATTTTACTGCTGTTTTCATACTTTTTCATGTTGGAATCTGGGCTTGCATATAAGAGTTCAGTGTTCGATATCAGGGTATCAGAATTTTAAAAATTTTGTAGCTCTGCGATCTTATGCTGTGTTGAGAGTTGCTCGTACAGTCACCGGCACCAGTGGATATTAATGATGCTTAGGATCAGTCGCGAGTGTTAAGTTCGTTCGATTCCGAGATTGTACCATCATATGCACGCGTTTGCGACACCGGTGCCATGCACATGTCACTGTCCTCACCGTCACCCTGAACCACCGTCATACCTGCAAACAGAGAGCAAGTCTCTGTAAGTGCAGGGACGGTGTGCGTGTGGTGGACGGGTGGGGACAGTGAGTCACACTGTGCTGCAAACAGTCCAGCAGACACCACCGACGAGTCTGCTCGGTCCTGCGGAGCATGATCCACAAGAGCCGACCCGTGCGGTGCCTGCTGTGTCCGGCTGGAGTGGTACTGCCTGCAGCAGGCGAGCACCACCGTAGCCGTGGACTGTGCAGAGTGCTGTGACACATCGACGGATGCATCGTGCTGTGCAGAGGCAGGTGCAGAAGCAGGGATGTCAGGCAGCAAGTAGGGGGGAGTGGGAAAGAGGTCACAAGCCTTCTGTTCTGTGCCGGTCCGGAACATCCCGAAGTGCACTCTTCCGAGTGACAACGAGACATTCTCGGACTGTGCACAGAACTTTTGGAATTTGGCTTCCGCATGTTGTTGTAAGCGGTCCCACTCCTGTTGTTCAGCCTCGGAGAGGCCGTCCCAGTCCCCATCGCCGTCAGACTCATCGGAGTCCTCGTGCTCCTGACTGGCGGAGTGAGAAATCTCCTCACCCTCACTGTCAGAGCACGAGTTCTCCTGGTACCCGACAACTGCTGGGGTGCCGTGCAACAGACAGAAGGACTCTAGCGCCTGTTCAGACTCCTCGTAGGCAGTCTGATACTGGGCAGCTAGAATCTCTGTCCGAGCATGCTCCGCAAGCAGCTTCGGGTCCAGATGAAAAGCATGAGCTGACATCAGCTTCGGGCAGTCGGCAGCCCTGTGCCCCTTTGACCCACAGGTCCAGCATTCCCCTCGGAACTGCTGGGTCTGCCGATCAAAGACGACACGGGACTTCCCCTTGCCCTTGCCTTTGCCGGTCCTCTGCTTCCCTTTACCGCCTGTCTTACCACCCTTGCGGGGAAAGACTCCTGCACGGTGCCCAGAGCCAATCCCCTTAAAAGGATTAGAGCGACGAGGCGGAATGTACTGACGGGATGAGGAGCGGTCAGGGACTCCCCTGCGGCCATGTGCACCACGGCTTCCGCCGTGATGCGAACCTGCATCATTATAGAAAGCAGCCGTTAGTGGTGACTTGAGTTTCGTCCCGGCGTTCCTGTGCACTGCCCGTGTCTCACGGAAACAGGTCAGCAAGGAAAGCGAGGAGTCGGCATCGAGCTTCTCCTATGTGTAGGCATCATGCACCGCCTTATAAAAGACGGGACAGATCCTACGGAGAAACAGTGCAATCCGTGCTTTCTCGGAGATAGCAACGGTGCACCCAGGACCCAAGTCAGACTCAATGGCGTCCAGAGATGTCTGGAACACGTCAATGTAGTCTGCTGGATCCTGGCCAGCCCTCAAGTCCACTCTGTCGCCAGCGAATAGGAAGTCCGCAGCGCTGAACTCCTCGTGATCGGGCACAACATGCCTCACGAGATGAACGAGTGCGATCTTCCCATCCCCTGGGAAGAGTCTGTCAGCTTTGCGCAGGATACGCAAGGCGTCT
This sequence comes from Cymbomonas tetramitiformis, assembly GCA_001247695.2. Taxonomy (NCBI): domain Eukaryota; kingdom Viridiplantae; phylum Chlorophyta; class Pyramimonadophyceae; order Pyramimonadales; family Pyramimonadaceae; genus Cymbomonas; species Cymbomonas tetramitiformis. The sequence continues at coordinate 16,266 of LGRX02028319.1, forward strand.
CCTGCGCAGAGCGACTGAAGCAGTTCCAACAGCAGGAGATTCGCTTTCTGCGGAACCTCCAGACTGTGGTTCTGCAAGTCAAACATCAATGCCATCTTGGGGTGAACGAGTTTGAGCCTGGCATCGAGTTGCTCAACCAGGATGTCCAAGAGCACACGAGCATTTTTCTCGTTGCTAGTGAACTTCCAGGTTTTCGCAGACTCCCCAGGCTCAACACATTTCCCCTTAATGACATTGAGTAATTCATCGAACTCCGCCGGCTTGCGCAAGAGCTCCCACGCTAGGTTGCGGTTGCAAACGGTCAGTTCTGATGTGTCCGGAGCATTTGCTGGCGTAGGCGTGCCATTTAGGGCACCAAATTTCAGCTGACGTTTTCTCGCCCCTGGGGGGTGAGTCAGCAAACGTCTCGGCAGTACCGGCGGTGTAGCGTACGGCGTGGAGGTCATCTCTAGATAATAATAATAAAAACTATAAGCAAGGCACACACTAGCAATCCCTAGCAGGGAATAACAAGCAATCAAGCAATCAAAATTCACAACAGGAGCACCAAGAGGGTGCCAAAAAGAGAAGAGGGAAGAAAGCCTGTGATGCAAAAACAACACAGTTAGCAGTTAGTGGCGATGGCGTGGAGGAGCTTGTCGTTCAGTCTCGCGTTTTTTAAGGGTACTCGCGCGAGTTTACTAGATAGGGTCCCTACGGTTGATCAGGCCGTCCCAGGATTTTCCTAGTTAATTTAAACGCTGAAACGGAACGTACGATTCCTCTCACTCACCACTACTTGCCTACTTTACTTCCATGATCCCTACTTGGCGCGCCCCCTTGGCGCTTCCCTAAGCGTTTAGCCGACCATAATCGGCACCTAGCCTTAGGTCGGTGGTGGGGCCAAACCTGCGAGAAGATCCAGTCAGAAAACAGACAGGTCAAACAGGAAGCACTGCAACGCTCAGGGTTTCGCACTCAGAATCTCTCTCAACATACAGAAGATATAATATATATAGTTCTAGTATGCTGAGTGTGATGCGAAATGAGCTAGTGTGCTCTGTCTCATGTGACAACCGAACTCGATCAGAGGAGATGACAATCAGGTCAGTGAAGTAGTCAGAGGTGTCGAGCCGTATCGGTGATGACAGCGGTCAGGTCGAGTCGGTGATGACTGCGGTCATGACGGGTCGGTGATGACAACTCTGATGACTGAGCTCGGACTGAATGTCAACTCCAGCACTGTCTACTTTTCTCTTATTTTTGCCTTTTGCAGAAGGAGAAGGAGGCTCTTCCTCCTCGTCCTCCTCCTCCTCCTCCTTCTCGGACGCATGTGCCGTCTCGGGCGCCTTTTCGTCCTCATCCTCCTCGGCATCCTCCTCGTCCTCCGCGGAGGTTCCCGCCGGTTTAGGAACTTTCAGCCCGTCGGGCTTCCCGGAGTGGTAGTACAACAACTCCTTTCCGTCGTCGTACCTTTGTGTTGCGTGCTCCCATGGCACGCAACACAAGAGGCTCCCCGTAGCGAACCTCCCCTTGAGGAAGTCATCGAGGTGCCTCTTGAACTCTGCCTTCTCAGGCACTTTTTCCTCCACCTGTCCGAACAGGTAGAGTAGTGCTTTTTTGACCCGGTGCTGGTGGACCGGGTCGTACAGAGTCCAATGGAACTCCGTGATCTGCAAGCACACGCGTAAGTTAGTTCGAAGTGTAAACATGGCCGAATATGGCCATGTTTAAGCGGTTTCGTAGGAAAACATTGCAGGTAGGGCCATGTTCGGGTCTTACCTTGATGCACAGCTGGTCGCTGGGGAGCCCCCCCGCCACTTGGTGCCCAAAGTGCCATGCCGGCTTCTTGGGCACCGTCTCCACCACCACCCCGCAGAGCAGGGGGGTGTGGACCTGCGGGGTGAGGTCGTCCTTGTACCAAGAGGTGGGAACATCGGGTGTCCCCTTTTCCCACCTCTTCTCCTCCACCTTCACATCATGCTCCTTGGGAGCCATGACCAAGGCATGGTCCCCGACCTTGAGGCGGCCGTGCTCTAGCAGTTGCCGTTCGGCGTTCCGCTGCCGGGCTTCGGCCACCTTCAGTCCTTGGCGCCTGGGCACCATGGGCTCCTTGCCCTTGCCCGCCATGGCCTCCTTGCCCTTGGGCTCGGCCTTCTCCTTGCCCTTGGGCTCGGCCTTCTCCTTGCCCTTGGGCTCGGCCTTCCCCTTGCCCCTGGCCTCCTCCTCCTCCTCCTCCTCCTTGGCGTCGAAAAGATCCCGCAGGATTGCCTTCCGATCCTCTGCTGCCACGACCAACACTAAGTTAGTTTCAAAGTACTGGCAAGTTATATCTATGCAAACATGGCCATTTTTGCATAGGTAGTGTGTAAACATGGCCTTACTTGCATAGTACTTCTGTACTAAACGGTGCGAACAGGGCCTTACTTGCACATAAGAAACGAAAAACTTATCACAAAACTTATCACAAGCAAAGAACGCACCTTCCGTTGGGACGTCGCCGTTCAGGGTCAACCCCGCAGCCTCCACCCCGGCCTTGATCTCGGCCGTTGTGGGTTGGGCTTTCTTTTGGGAAAACACCTCCACGTTGGCGGTGGTGTATGCATGCCCGGGTATGTTGCATACCCAGACATGCACCTCCCCGCCTTGAGGCGCCACCTCCCCCACTTGTGACGGCGCCTCAAATTTTGCATCAAGGTGGACAACTTCATATGCTGGTTGTCCCCACTTGAGCCCAACGTGGCGGTGAGGGGCACTAGTTCCGCCATTCGACGGCGGAACCTATCCCTAGCCAGGGTCTGTTTATCCAGACCCTGGAAGGGATTTACATGCCCCTTCACCACCATATCGTCTGTGAAATCAAACACAAACACCCCACACGTTAGCATCTGAACTTCCTGCGACAGGACAACATAAAACACAAGCAGGACACTAGCCAAACATTGCACTATTTACGCAGTGTACACCCCCTACCTACAACTGGCAGGTGGGTGAACAGGGCTGTGTTCGTGCAATGTTCTAACACCCTAGCAAGTGTTTTTCAAGCAGGATTTCGGCTGGGTTACTCACGGAAGACGTCTCTCCTGTGTTTCGCCGCCTCCTTCCCCTCCTTTTCTTGCGCTTTCTGAAGATTTTTAACTGAATCCCCTGTGGACTTCACCTTGGCCATCGCAAGGGCGAAGCGGTCAAGCCCACTCCCCTTCTTGCTTTCGGCCCCCGGATCCTCCTCCTCCTCCTCCTTCTCCTCCTCCTCGTCCGTGTCCTCGGAGCCACCGCTCTCGGAGTCGGACGCATTTAAAAGCGCATACTTGCGCTTGTATTGCCGGTACTTTTCCTTGTCCGCGAGCTTGCCCATTTTCACGCGGGCATGTTTAAATTGGTCGTAGGTTAACATACCGCTCGGCATTTTTCAAATCACTTACGTTTCTAGGGAGGGAGGTGGTGCTTCGCAGGCAGCAGTAACGGTAGCCTTAAAACGGTATCGCTCGCTTTAACCCCTAAAGGGCGGTTTGTACGGTATACGGACGGATCACTCAAATTCACATTGTGACGTCATAAGAATCTCGAATTTACTTTTGAACACAGTTCTGAAAATGTCTCGACGAACCGCATGCAACAATTTGCCCCGACATTGTCAAATCGAAGGTTTGCGTTAAAGGTTGATTAAGGCTTGTTTTTAGGATATCATAAATATATCCCTTTTATTTTAAATGATTAAGTGCCGTTACAATCACCCTAACGACGTTACACAATCCTAATGTAATGTTGTGCATTAGATACGACGCGTGAATGTTGAGTTGGGCTCAATATTAGGGTTGGTTTGGTATCTTCAAGTTTAAGATTTGAAACTGGTGATATTAAGAGTTACTTCGCGAAACTCCAATACCTAATACTTTACACGCGTTAATGCGATCCACCTTGATATCGCATTTCCAGAACTGTTTTCAAAAGTTCCTTTGGATGTCGAATGCTCAAGTTATTGCAAAATATGTGCATGCGTAAGAACCAAAACAATTCCATCCGCCCTTTAGGGGTTAAACCGTTTTGACTTCCTGCAAGGTAAAGCACCACCTCCCTCCCTATCCGTTACAGTACGCCGCCTGCGTTTACGTGGATCGATGAGAAGGGGAAGGGAAGCGGGAATCGCGGTCACTCGAGGTCAGCGCATTTCGTATTCGCATCGGACGCCCCAATTTGAAATTACTTTGGCACTTTCGATCGCCAGGCGTTGGATTCGTCGATCAGCCGGATTCGAATCGCGCCGCGCGCATGACCATGCCCCAGGGCAACGCAAGTTTCCGTCGTCTTCCTGTTTTGTTTTTTGTTCTCGCAAGTTGAAGTTCCACATAATAAAGGCCTTTTTTCCAAAGGCCTTTACAACCTTTCAACAAACCGTTTTCACCATTGTAGTCTGCGCCCACGCCCCCTTCTTTTGAGCTCAACTTTGTTTTTCATCAAAATGACCGTGCTGAAATCTGTATAGGCAGCCCTGACCGGGAGTCCCGGTGCAGGCCCCTACGACAGATTCCTAGGTAGCCAACACTGGACCTGTGACTGATCCGTAAGCCCGTGCTGTGACACACCGAGTGTCACAGGTAGCTAGGACCGAGACCGTTCCGACTCCGTGACCGTTCCGGGTATATCTAGCTTAGGGTTTATTTCTTATACGAGTTTATCTATATTGGTTCACAGACTGTCTGATATCTTGAACCGGGATATTCCAGTAGGTCGTGGACCCATTCCACGCTATATTCCACAGCTAGTTTGGCCATGATTGGCTAAAGCAGCCGCTTGGAGAGGTGGTGCGCGACGGCGCGTTTGGGGACTCACGGGAATTTTGAGATGAGCTGTTTGCGGTGAGCGTCTTTGAGCCGCAGCTATGGGGGTTCGACCTGGACCGGGCCTAGTCGACACAATGTTCATTTACGGTATTACGCTTGCCATGATCCCGCTTGCTACCGATTTTTGGGCTGGTGGCTCGAGCACCTTCGGCCTCGACAACGTCCTCCAGTGCCCCTCGCTCGCATGGCTCTACCGCTCCTTCCGTAACTGTGGCGTCGCATCTTCCCCACGACATTACCCGAACGCGCCCCGGCGTGCCACCTCCCATCAGGCTTTCAAAGTTATGGGAGTTACCACAAGAGCTAAGAAGTCCCTCACGAGGGACAGCGACATTGATGCCTCGCTGAGGCTTATCGACGGGGTTCGGAACAGCCCGACGGTGCGGACGCCGACTGTTCCGACCCCCGACCCTGCTTCGAATGGGGACGCCGACGTGGCCATCAGGCGTTACTTGCAGGAGCAGGCGAGGCTGACCGACGAGATCTACAAGGCACGTCTGCATCGTGCCTGGGCCAAGAGCATCCGCGAGGACGTTCTTGGTGACAAGAAACATCATTTCCGCGGTACGGACGACGCTGGCCTTCTGTCCGACCTGGTGGTGCAGCTGCGTACGGAGTTCGAGTCTGCTGGATTGGAGTTGAAGTCCTTTGATCTCGACGACCCCCTTACCCCGGTTGTGAGCCGGGTGAATGGCCTGCTATACGACGTGCTGGCTCTCGTGGTGGAGAAGCACAGCAACGCGTATGTCTGGCTCACTGGTACGGATGCTTCGTCTGACCGAGATGGACGGCGGGCTTTGGTCGACATCATCAAGGGCTGCGTACCGGTGGCGCTGCGGGAGTCGCAGCAAGAGGAGCATGCGGCCTTGCGTTACCCCGCGAACGTGGACCCGCAGCCGATCTTGGCGCGGGAGCAACGTTTGGTACGGGACAACAGGGCCTCCGACTGGACACCTACGGAGGCTACGCGTAAGCTGAGCCTGTACACCAGGCTTGACCCGGTGTTCTACGCTGCGGTTAAGGTGCGCTACCCCATGGCTGCTGACTTGGCCCATGTACCGTTGGCCTCACTCCGCTCCATGGTGGTAGAGATCTACCAGGCTTGCTTGGGCTCGCAGACTGACACGGGGAAGGCAGCTTCTGGAGCGGACGGCATCTCCGCGCACCTCTCCAGCAGCGAGTACGACGCCCTCCTCGTGAAGATCACGGAGCTCAAGGAATTGGTGCAGCGGCAGCACGGGGAGGGCGCTCCGGTGGTGCGGCAGCAGCGGGTGCAGCAGCGGCAGCAGCAGCAGCAGCAGCGTGCGCAGCATCCGAAGGGATTCCGTATGGGGCAGCACAAGGCGCCGCCAGTGGGATTCGACCGAGGCGACCAGCGAGCGAAGCCGTTCTGCGGCAGGTGCAAGAAGGCAGGCAAAGGTGAGAGCTATCACTTCTACCGCGACTGCCCGTTGGGCGGGCGCCAACACCCGCCCACCTCTGCCGCGGCATTCTGCATTCCTATCGACGAGGAGGACGCGGAGGGCGTGCATGCACTTGCCATGCGTGCGCTCTTTCAGCAGGCAGCGGACGATGGCGCGGAGTCCTTTGCTCGTCCGGCTGCCGCGTACGGGCCGCCTGCGGTGCTTTGTGCGGGAGCAGTGGGCGGCATCGACGTGTCCGCCTACGGCTTCGCGGTGGAGCAGCAGTCAGCTTCCGACGAGCCCGTAGGAGACGACATTCTTCGACGGCTCGACGATCTGGCCGCGGAGGTTCACTCCGCGGCCAATCACCAGGTGCACTTCACACACGCCTCTTTCCCGCCTCCTGACGGCATCGAGCAGCGGGCTTCGGCTCTGGTGTGCGGACCCGCCACGGCGGGGACCACGCCGGAGGAGCAGGTTCCGGCAGGTGGTGCGGCGGCATCGGCATCCGCCGTGCCGGCCCCTGCTATGCCTGTCTCGCGGGGAAAGGATGTGAAACCCGCGCCACTGCAATCGGCGCGGGTAACCGCCACAGCGGACGCGGACGGTGAGTTCGCGGGGTTCGTTCAGACCGTCAACCACGCCGCCATCGGGCAGGTTGATCTCACGGGTTACGACACGGACGATTACGAGGGCCTCGCCGACGGCAGCTTCATCGTGAAGCCGCGGACTCCGGCCATTTCGGCAAATCATGCGTCGGAGTCCGCGACCCACGTGCCTCGGTCTGGTGGTGCATCCCGCACCTACGGTTGTGGCAAGCCGCCATGGGGCTTCCCCGCACACGCGGGCCCGTGGGGGTTTCCTTACTTTATCTCCCTCATTCTTTTCATCTCGATCATGGGTGTGGGGGCTGCCGCCTACACGGCGGCCAATGACATCGGCTCTGTGCAGGTATCGGGTCGGGCTGCACCGCAGCCTGTGCTGTGCAGAGAGGATTTGTGCATCTACCCTGGTATTTCCGAGCTGGACCCCGTCACTCTGGATGCAGTACTGCACTCCCTGGGTGCTGCGACGGTGGTTCACCGGCCGCCTGACCCACTGGAGAGCGGTGCTGCGAGCTACTACCGTGGGCATTGTGGTGACGGTGCACCTCCGGACTTTGACCCCGAGTAGCTTTACTTGTGGCTCTGGCAGTGCACCACTCTGGTGGTGTGCTGAGATGTGCTCTGACCTCAACATGGTCTTCAATTTGGTTTATGCTTTGCTTTGACATCTACAATCTTCAATCTGGTTTGCTGCCACAGTGCTTTTCAGTAGTTTAGCAGGACCTGAGTGCCTGTAAGTTTCTGCTCTTGTGCCGGCTAGAGGGTTTCAATTTGTGTATCAGAATAGCACAGTTGAATTAGCAGTTAGGTTTGTCACCCTAGCTCCTACCCTAACTTATCTTGACTTATCTACCTGACTTACCTGTCAGTCACCACCCACAGTGCTGGGGTGGTGTGCTGAAATCTGTATAGGCAGCCCTGACCGGGAGTCCCGGTGCAGGCCCCTACGACAGATTCCTAGGTAGCCAACACTGGACCTGTGACTGATCCGTAAGCCCGTGCTGTGACACACCGAGTGTCACAGGTAGCTAGGACCGAGACCGTTCCGACTCCGTGACCGTTCCGGGTATATCTAGCTTAGGGTTTATTTCTTATACGGGTTTATCTATATTGGTTCACTGACTGTCTGATATCTTGAACCGGGATATTCCAGTAGACCGATTTTTTTGGCACGCCCGCCTGCACCCTAAGGTATGGTCTAGACATGGCCATGTTTGGGTCGTTTCCCCATTGGATTTTGCATTTGGGGCATTGATTTGGTCTATGTGTGCCGCGGAAGATGTCTACCTTGTGTTCGCGTGAATGCTGTTCGAACCGGGCCATACCAGGGCATTTCTACTCAGGTACAAGGTAAACATCTTCCGCGGCGCAACACAAGGTGTTTTACCTTGTTTTACTGCCAAAATTGCCCAAAAATGGCCAAGTTTGCCACGTGTTTTTGGACATTGATCAAACATGGTCCGTTTTATGTACGTCTTGGCCCAATGTTGGCAGTAAAACAAGGTAAAACATGTGCTACCAAGGCCGTGTTTCACCATCTCGGCTGTTGAAACTGCTTAGATAGGGCCATGTTTACACCATACTTATGATGGTACAGCAGGTTACGTACGTGGGCAAAAGCGGTTTGCAGGCACAATAGGCGATGACATCCCGCGCAAAGAGATTGGCGCAAGGTGGGATTCCGGAGGAGAGACGGAGGGTCAATCCCGCGAAAAGAGCCACTGTTGCATATCGCTTGCCAAATTCTCCGGGTGAGGGCGATGGGTTGACGACGCCGCCGCGTGCGGACGATGCCTCCAAGAGGCAACGTGTCCTCGAATGGGATGCCAATCCCACGAATGGGTTTATAGATTTAGTTGAGGAACTCTTTTGGGATGGAATCATTCTGACGGAAGAATGCGACAATCATCCGGCACGCGCCACCTTCACTGACATTGAACGCGACGGCATGACCGGGTAGGGCCCTACCTGCCTTGCTCTCGGGACGAACCCGGGGCGAGCATTGCCCTACCTGCAATGGGAAGGGGTCAAGTGTGGCCGTGTTTTGACGTGTTCGCTGTAGGTCGAACCGAAAATCACGGAAATTCCTGCCACATGCGACCTTGTGCGCCGGAGGCCCTGGCCAAATTTTTGCTTTCCCTACCTCGCCTGTGTGATGTTAAACTTTCATTGTGGTTCGTCGACTAAGGGGTGCTGCGGCACGATTACGGTACGGGTAGGGCCCTACCTGCCTTGCTCTCGGGACGAACCCGGGGCGAGCATTGCCCTACCTGCTATGGGAAGGGGTCAGGTATGGCCATGTTTGGCCGTGTTCGCTGTAGGTCGGACCCCCATGCCGAAGACATTGCAGCCACAGCTATTACTTCGCCCCCATGTACCCATACACCCAACTCCGAAGCCAACTCCGACCGCCGTGACATGGACTCAGACGACTCCATGCTGCCAGGTCAGCGTTCAAACAAGGACTCGGACGACTCCTCGTTGCCAGGCTTGCTTTCAAGCACTGCCTCCGACAACTCCTCCTTGCCAAGCCAGCGCTCAGACACGGACTCGGACGACTCATCGTTGCCAGACCTGCATTCAGGCAGTGGCTCGGACGATTCCTCGTTGGCAAGCCAACTTTCGGATCCAAGGTGACATTCCGTAAGCTTGATTGCGTGCTGCATTATGCAAGGACATGTTTATACATAAACAAGGGTAAGTAGGGCCTTATCTACCATGTGTCTATACTCAAGTACTGATCAAACATGGCCATGTGTATACATTAACAAGGGTAAATAGGGCCCTACCTATCATGTATCTATGCTCAAGTCCTGATCAGACATGTCCATTGCTGAAACGATGTGGGCATGGCCCTACTAACGCATTTCTGATTCTTTTGCAACAGGCAACGCAATGTCACCATCCATTCCTTCATGCCCCATTCAGGCGAAGAGAAGAAAACGGTGTGCACGCCGCAAGAGTTTTTCGACATGGTGGCAAATGCGAAGGGCCACCGTTCGAGAATATGGGAGTGCATCGCCGATACACTCTACCCAGAGGACCATCCGGCGAACATCGAGTATGCCGGCCACCGTTGGGCATTGGAACCTCCCGGCCACCGAAATCTTGCCATGATCAAAGACGCGATTTTGAAAGTGGTGAGGGACGACGACATTTGTATGGCTCCGCCGGACGAGTTGAATTTGACCAAGTCCGAGCAACCCACTTTGGATGACCACGACTCCATCAAGAGCAAGGATGTCACGAGTTCCGACGACGCCAGCCCCGATGCCGATGCCCCCCCCTCCCCACACCCGATGATGCTCTTGGCCTCCGATGCCGACTCTCCGATCTCCGAGGCCGTGGCCCAAGACGATTCCCGTGCCGATGCCACCACCTCCGCACACCCGATGATGCTCTTGGCCTCCGATGCCGACTCTCCGATCTCCGAGGCCGTGGCCCAAGACGATTCCCGTGCCCATGACGCAGACACCGAACCCATCGTCCGCGAGGTAGCCGACGAGGCCATAATGTGTACTCCGCTAAACCCGGCGTTCCCACACCCTATAGCCAGGTATGGTTCAAACCCGGTGTAAACATGGCGCTGTTTGTATAGGTTCTTTGGAATACACAAGGTAAGCATGGCCATGTTCGTACGCGGTTTCGTGCAGACGCCGCCGCGGAGGTGTGGAGAACGGTCCACGCGCAAGGGACGCGCAAAAGAAGCCATGTGGTTGCAATCGTTGCGTGGAGAACAACATCACCCAGGAAGTGTCAACGAGAACCATCTACACACACAAAAGGCTTTACGGTTGGCATGTACCTCCACAACCGGATCCGGATGCCGTGCTTCCTCTTAGGCCGCCTACCCCACATGATTCTACCGAACCTACTTTGGAGACGGATGAAGAGATGGATGAATTCGGAGAGAAGGATTGGGGAGGGGGTCTATAGGAGATGCCGATGGTCGCGGCATATCCCCGATCCCTCCACGTTCCCCCTTCCCGTCTGAGCCAGCAGGTGAGAACCTATTGAACATGGCCATACCTGCCTTGTATAGCTTCAGGTAATTGGCGAACATGGCCATGTTTGCCTAATACCTGCCCAACGTGCTCGTTGCAGTCGCCTCCCAACTCGGCAAGAACGTGACGACACCGCCTGTTTTCACGTGAGCGTGACCTCCACACGCACGAACGAGGAGCTCCTCAAAATCGAGTATGAGTGGGAGAAGATGATGTATTTCCTCAACCACATCGAAGGCATTGACTTCGACGAGTACGAAGGGTGGATGAAACCCGGCAATTTCGACGATATGTATCCGGAGGATGACGTGCACATCTCTCTTCATTGCGGCAACCAGTCATGGGATGTGGCATTTCCTATCGTGGAGTGCCTTGTGGGAGTGCGATCGCACCCAATGTTCATCCCCATCGAGATGATGGCATGAGTGGTACCGCACACGAGGCGAATGACGAGGAGATGGATGTAATCAACGAGATACTAAAGAGCTTGGAGGAGATGGTAAAGGTGCGACCTGAAAATAACACAACAACCGCGGTGTCGCTTGTTGCTGCTGCACTTTGAGTTAATGTGGTTTCAGGTCAGGTTTAAGGTGACGATATGCACTGGCTAATAAGGTACTGGGCAGACATGGCCATGTCTTGCCATTTCTAAATGCAAACAAGGCGAACATTGCCATGTTTGCACAGTTACGTGGCAATGTCCGTCCCATTTCTAATTGTGGTGTCAGTTTCGCAGGATGCTTCTGGTAAGGAAAACCATGCCTTCATGCTCATGCTCGATCTCTTGGAATGGAACTTGGAGCATGGCCTTAGTCAAGGATCCTTTAACGACTTGTTGGAGATACTTCGTCTAAATTTGCCGAAGATGTTCCCGGAGGGCACTCTACCGAAGAACTACCAAGAGGCCATAGGACATCTATCCATGTATGGCTTGCCTTCTAAGTCGGTGGACATCTGTGTAAATGGATGTTGCAGATTCGATGGAGAGCACACAATGTGCCGGACATGCTCGACGTGTGGCGCCGATAGATGGGCCCCGGAGATGCTCGAGAAGCCGTTGGCGAGCCGGAGAGGAAAGTCCACGTTTCATTATTGGAACCTCCCGGATCTTCTCAAAAGGAATTTTGCGCACCCGGAGCTTTGCGTGGACATGCAAGCGCACGCCCGCCATATTCCATGCGACTTGACCAAGGAGGCGATGGGAACTATGTGGGGTAAGTGAAATTTTCCAGTTCCCAATTGTGAAAGGAATGCCCTTTGAAAGCCTACTGAACATGGCCATATTTGGGCCCCTATCCCTCTGGAAACCTACTGAACATGGCCGTATCCGGGCCCTGTCCTTCTAGAAACCTACTGAACATGGCCATACTTACCTGTTTATCGCAGACAGTCCAGCATGGAGGCAACGGCGGGAAAGGTACCCCAAGTTCTTCAGCGATTCCCGCAACGTGGTGATCTTAGGATGTGCGGATGGCGCCACGGTGTGGAAGGACCTGCGCGGAGTTTTCCCGGTGACGTTTCAATACCTCAATATGCACCCCACCATCCGCGGCAAGTTCGTGAACATGGAGGTGTTTGGGATATGTAGCGGCTCGAAGCCAAAAAGCACGCAACCTATCTACGAGCTATTTGTGGACCAGCTGCTCGAGTTATGGGATGGCGTGCCGTGCTACGACATCGTGAAAAAAGAAACCTTCAACTTGAGGTGCATGTTGTTTAAGATGTTGTTTGACATCAAAGGTTTGATGGATGGCGCTTGTCGCAAGGATGTGGGGGCGTGCATGGCTTGCATTGCATGCAACCTGCAAGGTTGGCGATCTAGCATCTTCAAGGGGATGCGGTATACCTTCCGCACGGAAGCTGAGCCTGGTAAACAACCTTCTCTGGTATTCCCTTGATGTACTGCACGCAAGCGACAGATATTGGTTAAGGATGGCCATGCTTTGCTAGTGTTTTTTATAGACATGGCCATACCCACGTGTAGACATGACCGAATATGGCCATGTTTGGACAGGTTCGATGATGGGTAGGGCAATGTTCACCCTGTTGCATCGTAGGTCCCGCAGAGTTTCAAAAGAGAACGGATGCCGAGATACGGCACCACGCGGCGAAGCACCAAACGCTTAAGGAAAGCGGACACTTCAGGATGAAGGATCTCGAGACGATGATGAAAGCTACCGGTATAAATTTTCCTTCGGAATTGTCACGCTTGCCGTATTGGGATGAGGCCAAGGACTACCTCATCGACTTGATGCACTTGATCAAGAATCTTGGAGAGCACGTCCTTGACGCCGTGATGGGATCTGACTTTGACAAGAAAACGCGAACGTGGGCGAAATCTCAAGGCATTAAACCCACATGGTGGGCAACTGGTATTTTCCCCTTTCCATAGGCCTGACCCGACGTGAAACCATCCAGCGAAACCTATGTAAACATGGCTGTGTCCAGCCGTTTTGGCTTATGAACATGCTTGAACATGGCCATACCTAGGCAGTTCTGTCCGGTTTGTTCAAAAGTTTAGCATCCATACGTGAATTATGGTCGGGTCCGACACTTGAGCAGATGCGAATGGCAACTACACCAAAAGGTCATCCCCTTGTGTACCGGGAGGTACGAGCAGAGGGGTTGCATGCTACAGAGATCTGGTTGCATGCTGCCGACGAGTGGTTGCATGATACAGATGCCTGGTTGCATGCTGCGTATGCCAGGTTGCATGCTACAGATGCCCGGTTGCATGCT
>LGRX02028320.1:0-22533 GCA_001247695.2 Cymbomonas tetramitiformis
CAGCATCTTTTGTGGCAGCGCCATTGGTGGGTCGATTTGAAGAAAGACGTGGAGGCTGTGGTCACTCAGTGTGAGACCTGTCAGCGTGTGAAGACTCATTATGCGAGAGAGGAGGCATGTTTATCCCCCCTTGAGATCGTGTCGTTCATGTATCGCTGGTCGCTGGATCTGGCATGGCCCTCGAGGAGAGAGACCAAGTCTGGCAACAACCGAGTGCTCATCATGACCGAGCACTACACCAGATTCATAGTCTGCGTGCCCATTCCCGACAAGGAGGCGAGCACCATCGCAGCGGCATTTCGCAGTCATGTCCTGGCTGTGTTTGGTGCGCCAGCAGAATGCTTGGTGGATGGAGGCAAGGAGTTTGAAGGCGAGTTCAAGCAGTTGTGTAGAGATTGCCTGATTGACCGGCGAGTCACCTCGCCAGATTCACCAGAAGGCAATGGGCTGACCGAGCGAGTGGTACGCACTATGAAGTTCTGCTTTAAGAAGCTTGCCTTGGAGAAGGGTCTCGATTATGAGTGGGATGAGCAGCTTTATTTGGCCACTGGTGCTGAGCTATAATGCAGCACGCCAGGAGTCCACGGGGGTGGCGCCGTTCGCCATGTTGTTCGCCCAAGAGGCAGTAGTGCCGCCTGATTTGAAACGGGCACCCAGCATAGATTTTGCTGTGGAGGTCGAAGATGAGAAGGATGCCAGGGTCAAGGACCTCCTCCAGAGAGCACAGGTGGTGAGGCGACTGATGGTACACGCTGGTTGCAGCCTGGAGGTTGCGCAGCATCGTGACACATTACATTACGAAAGGAGAAGGGGTGGGGGCTACGAGCCTAGTCCACACCAGTTCAAGGTGGGCGATTTCGTCTATATCAGGCGGAAGCCCCGCAGCGGCATGGAAGTCGCGACCAAATCCGCCATCCTGAAGCTGGTCAAGATACAGCGAGATGGTGTGGTGGTGCTCGAGGACGCCACCAAGTTAAGAGAGAAGAGCACCGTGCAGAGCATCGCGCCATGTCACCTACAGGTGAAGGATCAGTATGACTGCAGTGCAGCCGTTCCCAGTAAGCACCTAGCATGTGAAGTTTGCAGGAAGACCGATGGGGAGGCAGAGATGCTGTTGTGTGACACGTGCAACAGGGGGTATCACTTGTGGTGTTTGACCCCAGCACTGGATGGAGTACCAGAAGGTGAGTGGCTATGCCCCATGTGCTCAGGCACGGGGAGGCAAGCCGCCAATGCCGAGGTGCAGACCCAGAAAGACGAGAGCTCTGGTGCCCTAGAGGACAAATTGGGCATGAAGGAGCAGCAATTGAATGAGAAGCTGTCGGCGGAGATGCGCCTGTTGCCAGCAGACGTGGGTTCTCGTCGGGTGGTGAAGGGAGACAAGTTCCAGCCTTGGCATGCCATTTCATCGAGAGAGATGCTGTTGAAAGAGGAGGACATGTTCTTGGGCATGCCAGATCAGATTGATTGGGGAAGGCAGGACAAGCTCTCTGAGGCTGTGCAGATCTTCATGCCAGGGCATTGGAATGAGGGGCATCGCACGGTGCTGAGCAAGAAATATCGAGAACAGAAGGCCTTGGCAAGGCATCTGAGGGATGCACCTCTTGTGCCTGCGTTGGCTGAAGAAGAAGTTGAAAGACGAGGAGAGCTGAGACACATGACTAAGGCTCAGGTGAGAGAAGCTAGTGCGCTGCAGTGGGGGCTTGAACTGGTCATTACAGTGCCCTCTGAGGTGAGGCGTTTGGCGACAGAGGTGGACTGGAAGTCCGTCGATGGCGTGTGGGACCCATGGGCAGGCACTGGGCTCATCAGTGAGGTGATGATGGAGCAATGGCCGCAGTTGAGATTCATGAACAATGACTGGAACTCTCAGTTGGGCTGGTCTGAGGCGCATGATGCACTTCAGCCAGGTAACTATCGTATATGGAAGGAGAAGTATGGTGTCTGTGACGCAGTGGTGACTTCGCCTTGGTTCGCAGCCTTGGATATCGCGTTTCCGTTGGCAGTAATGGCCAGTCGTGTGGTGGCATGTGTCCACGTTCCATCTTATTACTTGACAGACATGACCGAGAGCAGGGCTGCGTACTTCAGACGATTGAGTCAGACAGGACGCTTGCATGTGATTGGGCATCTGGAGCATGGACCTATTGGCCGCAGGTGTATGTGGGTCTTGGTGTTCAAGAATCCGCTGGTCAGAGCCAGAATGTTACAAGGCGGAGAAGGTGAGGGCATTGGTATGTTCACTTTCAGTTTGGGCAAGTTCATGGCAGATGGTGATACGACCCAGTATGCTGAGCAAGCCCACATTTGAGTCTGTGCTACTGCACGCAGCAGCTACAGATGGGGGATGTTGGAATCTGGGCTTGCATATAAGAGTTCAGTGTTCGATATCAGGGTATCAGAATTTTAAAAAATTTGTAGCTCTGCGATCTTATGCTGTGTTGAGAGTTGCTCGTACAGTCACCGGCACCAGTGGATATTAATGATGCTTAGGATCAGTCGCGAGTGTTAAGTTCGTTCGATTCCGAGATTGTACCATCATATGCACGCGTTTGCGACAGCTGTAACAAACGCCGGCTTCTCATGGTACCGCGCCGGGTTTGTTCAGCTGGTGACACGCATGACAGTGGTGACAGTATGACAAGCTTCGCGAAGATGACCATCTGTGAGATGCAGACTTGTCAGAGAAGATATTGTCAGTATCAGGTTACTGAGGAATGATACGATGACGACGGCAGTGACTCCTTTGCCACTGACGTGTCAGTCAGAATGTGTTAAACGGTAACAGTATTAAAGCTGGCACGGAATAATGACTTTCCATTGGCCAGATGAAGATTCGAGGGCTAGAACCCGTTACAGTTTTGGAAAATGTGACAGAGCATTGAGAGATAAGTGACCTCTGACCGAAGGTCAGACTGTGGACTCATTATTGTTTTGCCTTCGCAAGTACTAGGTGGCTGTTCGCGTGCCAGTGCTAGAGTGCTAAGACAGTTCTGCTCACAGCTTTTGTACACACAATAATTCGTATTTTGTGGTATAATATCAATTTTGACGGATATATTTTACTGCTGTTTTCATACTTTTTCATGTTGGAATCTGGGCTTGCATATAAGAGTTCAGTGTTCGATATCAGGGTATCAGAATTTTAAAAATTTTGTAGCTCTGCGATCTTATGCTGTGTTGAGAGTTGCTCGTACAGTCACCGGCACCAGTGGATATTAATGATGCTTAGGATCAGTCGCGAGTGTTAAGTTCGTTCGATTCCGAGATTGTACCATCATATGCACGCGTTTGCGACACCGGTGCCATGCACATGTCACTGTCCTCACCGTCACCCTGAACCACCGTCATACCTGCAAACAGAGAGCAAGTCTCTGTAAGTGCAGGGACGGTGTGCGTGTGGTGGACGGGTGGGGACAGTGAGTCACACTGTGCTGCAAACAGTCCAGCAGACACCACCGACGAGTCTGCTCGGTCCTGCGGAGCATGATCCACAAGAGCCGACCCGTGCGGTGCCTGCTGTGTCCGGCTGGAGTGGTACTGCCTGCAGCAGGCGAGCACCACCGTAGCCGTGGACTGTGCAGAGTGCTGTGACACATCGACGGATGCATCGTGCTGTGCAGAGGCAGGTGCAGAAGCAGGGATGTCAGGCAGCAAGTAGGGGGGAGTGGGAAAGAGGTCACAAGCCTTCTGTTCTGTGCCGGTCCGGAACATCCCGAAGTGCACTCTTCCGAGTGACAACGAGACATTCTCGGACTGTGCACAGAACTTTTGGAATTTGGCTTCCGCATGTTGTTGTAAGCGGTCCCACTCCTGTTGTTCAGCCTCGGAGAGGCCGTCCCAGTCCCCATCGCCGTCAGACTCATCGGAGTCCTCGTGCTCCTGACTGGCGGAGTGAGAAATCTCCTCACCCTCACTGTCAGAGCACGAGTTCTCCTGGTACCCGACAACTGCTGGGGTGCCGTGCAACAGACAGAAGGACTCTAGCGCCTGTTCAGACTCCTCGTAGGCAGTCTGATACTGGGCAGCTAGAATCTCTGTCCGAGCATGCTCCGCAAGCAGCTTCGGGTCCAGATGAAAAGCATGAGCCGACATCAGCTTCGGGCAGTCGGCAGCCCTGTGCCCCTTTGACCCACAGGTCCAGCATTCCCCTCGGAACTGCTGGGTCTGCCGATCAAAGACGACACGGGACTTCCCCTTGCCCTTGCCTTTGCCGGTCCTCTGCTTCCCTTTACCGCCTGCCTTACCACCCTTGCGGGGAAAGACTCCTGCACGGTACCCAGAGCCAATCCCCTTAAAAGGATTAGAGCGACGAGGCGGAATGTACTGACGGGATGAGGAGCGGTCAGGGACTCCCCTGCGGCCATGTGCACCACGGCTTCCGCCGTGATGCGAACCTGCATCATTATAGAAAGCAGCCGTTAGTGGTGACTTGAGTTTCGTCCCGGCGTTCCTGTGCACTGCCCGTGTCTCACGGAAACAGGTCAGCAAGGAAAGCGAGGAGTCGGCATCGAGCTTCTCCTATGTGTAGGCATCATGCACCGCCTTATAAAAGACGGGACAGATCCTACGGAGAAACAGTGCAATCCGTGCTTTCTCGGAGATAGCAACGGTGCACCCAGGACCCAAGTCAGACTCAATGGCGTCCAGAGATGTCTGGAACACGTCAATGTAGTCTGCTGGATCCTGGCCAGCCCTCAAGTCCACTCTGTCGCCAGCGAATAGGAAGTCCGCAGCGCTGAACTCCTCGTGATCGGGCACAACATGCCTCACGAGATGAACGAGTGCGATCTTCCCATCCCCTGGGAAGAGTCTGTCAGCTTTGCGCAGGATACGCAAGGCGTCTCCTGCGCAGAGCGACTGAAGCAGTTCCAACAGCAGGAGATTCGCTTTCTGCGGAACCTCCAGACTGTGGTTCTGCAAGTCAAACATCAATGCCATCTTGGGGTGAACGAGTTTGAGCCTGGCATCGAGTTGCTCAACCAGGATGTCCAAGAGCACACGAGCATTTTTCTCGTTGCTAGTGAACTTCCAGGTTTTCGCAGACTCCCCAGGCTCAACACATTTCCCCTTAATGACATTGAGTAATTCATCGAACTCCGCCGGCTTGCGCAAGAGCTCCCACGCTAGGTTGCGGTTGCAAACGGTCAGTTCTGATGTGTCCGGAGCATTTGCTGGCGTAGGCGTGCCATTTAGGGCACCAAATTTCAGCTGACGTTTTCTCGCCCCTGGGGGGTGAGTCAGCAAACGTCTCGGCAGTACCGGCGGTGTAGCGTACGGCGTGGAGGTCATCTCTAGATAATAATAATAAAAACTATAAGCAAGGCACACACTAGCAATCCCTAGCAGGGAATAACAAGCAATCAAGCAATCAAAATTCACAACAGGAGCACCAAGAGGGTGCCAAAAAGAGAAGAGGGAAGAAAGCCTGTGATGCAAAAACAACACAGTTAGCAGTTAGTGGCGATGGCGTGGAGGAGCTTGTCGTTCAGTCTCGCGTTTTTTAAGGGTACTCGCGCGAGTTTACTAGATAGGGTCCCTACGGTTGATCAGGCCGTCCCAGGATTTTCCTAGTTAATTTAAACGCTGAAACGGAACGTACGATTCCTCTCACTCACCACTACTTGCCTACTTTACTTCCATGATCCCTACTTGGCGCGCCCCCTTGGCGCTTCCCTAAGCGTTTAGCCGACCATAATCGGCACCTAGCCTTAGGTCGGTGGTGGGGCCAAACCTGCGAGAAGATCCAGTCAGAAAACAGACAGGTCAAACAGGAAGCACTGCAACGCTCAGGGTTTCGCACTCAGAATCTCTCTCAACATACAGAAGATATAATATATATAGTTCTAGTATGCTGAGTGTGATGCGAAATGAGCTAGTGTGCTCTGTCTCATGTGACAACCGAACTCGATCAGAGGAGATGACAATCAGGTCAGTGAAGTAGTCAGAGGTGTCGAGCCGTATCGGTGATGACAGCGGTCAGGTCGAGTCGGTGATGACTGCGGTCATGACGGGTCGGTGATGACAACTCTGATGACTGAGCTCGGACTGAATGTCAACTCCAGCACTGTCTACTTTTCTCTTATTTTTGCCTTTTGCAGAAGGAGAAGGAGGCTCTTCCTCCTCGTCCTCCTCCTCCTCCTCCTTCTCGGACGCATGTGCCGTCTCGGGCGCCTTTTCGTCCTCATCCTCCTCGGCATCCTCCTCGTCCTCCGCGGAGGTTCCCGCCGGTTTAGGAACTTTCAGCCCGTCGGGCTTCCCGGAGTGGTAGTACAACAACTCCTTTCCGTCGTCGTACCTTTGTGTTGCGTGCTCCCATGGCACGCAACACAAGAGGCTCCCCGTAGCGAACCTCCCCTTGAGGAAGTCATCGAGGTGCCTCTTGAACTCTGCCTTCTCAGGCACTTTTTCCTCCACCTGTCCGAACAGGTAGAGTAGTGCTATTTTGACCCGGTTCTGGTGGACCGGGTCGTACAGAGTCCAATGGAACTCCGTGATCTGCAAGCACACGCGTAAGTTAGTTCGAAGTGTAAACATGGCCGAATATGGCCATGTTTAAGCGGTTTCGTAGGAAAACATTGCAGGTAGGGCCATGTTCGGGTCTTACCTTGATGCACAGCTGGTCGCTGGGGAGCCCCCCCGCCACTTGGTGCCCAAAGTGCCATGCCGGCTTCTTGGGCACCGTCTCCACCACCACCCCGCAGAGCAGGGGGGTGTGGACCTGCGGGGTGAGGTCGTCCTTGTACCAAGAGGTGGGAACATCGGGTGTCCCCTTTTCCCACCTCTTCTCCTCCACCTTCACATCATGCTCCTTGGGAGCCATGACCAAGGCATGGTCCCCGACCTTGAGGCGGCCGTGCTCTAGCAGTTGCCGTTCGGCGTTCCGCTGCCGGGCTTCGGCCACCTTCAGTCCTTGGCGCCTGGGCACCATGGGCTCCTTGCCCTTGCCCGCCATGGCCTCCTTGCCCTTGGGCTCGGCCTTCTCCTTGCCCTTGGGCTCGGCCTTCTCCTTGCCCTTGGGCTCGGCCTTCCCCTTGCCCCTGGCCTCCTCCTCCTCCTTCTCCTCCTCCTCCTTGGCGCCGAAAAGATCCCGCAGGATTGCCTTCCGATCCTCTGCTGCCACGACCAACACTAAGTTAGTTTCAAAGTACTGGCAAGTTATATCTATGCAAACATGGCCATTTTTGCATAGGTAGTGTGTAAACATGGCCTTACTTGCATAGTACTTCTGTACTAAACGGTGCGAACAGGGCCTTACTTGCACATAAGAAACGAAAAACTTATCACAAAACTTATCACAAGCAAAGAACGCACCTTCCGTTGGGACGTCGCCGTTCAGGGTCAACCCCGCAGCCTCCACCCCGGCCTTGATCTCGGCCGTTGTGGGTTGGGCTTTCTTTTGGGAAAACACCTCCACGTTGGCGGTGGTGTATGCATGCCCGGGTATGTTGCATACCCAGACATGCACCTCCCCCGCCTTGAGGCGCCACCTCCCCCACTTGTGGCGGCGCCTCAAATTTTGCATCAAGGTGGACAACTTCATATGCTGGTTGTCCCCCCTTGAGCCCAACGTGGCGGTGAGGGGCATTAGTTCCGCCATTCGACGGCGGAACCTATCCCTAGCCAGGGTCTGTTTATCCAGACCCTGGAAGGGATTTACATGCCCCTTCACCACCATATCGTCTGTGAAATCAAACACAAACACCCCACACGTTAGCATCTGAACTTCCTGCGACAGGACAACATAAAACACAAGCAGGACACTAGCCAAACATTGCACTATTTACGCAGTGTACACCCCCTACCTACAACTGGCAGGTGGGTGAACAGGGCTGTGTTCGTGCAATGTTCTAACACCCTAGCAAGTGTTTTTCAAGCAGGATTTCGGCTGGGTTACTCACGGAAGACGTCTCTCCTGTGTTTCGCCGCCTCCTTCCCCTCCTTTTCTTGCGCTTTCTGAAGATTTTTAACTGAATCCCCTGTGGACTTCACCTTGGCCATCGCAAGGGCGAAGCGGTCAAGCCCACTCCCCTTCTTGCTTTCGGCCCCCGGATCCTCCTCCTCCTCCTCCTTCTCCTCCTCCTCGTCCGTGTCCTCGGAGCCACCGCTCTCGGAGTCGGACGCATTTAAAAGCGCATACTTGCGCTTGTATTGCCGGTACTTTTCCTTGTCCGCGAGCTTGCCCATTTTCACGCGGGCATGTTTAAATTGGTCGTAGGTTAACATACCGCTCGGCATTTTTCAAATCACTTACGTTTCTAGGGAGGGAGGTGGTGCTTCGCAGGCAGCAGTAACGGTAGCCTTAAAACGGTATCGCTCGCTTTAACCCCTAAAGGGCGGTTTGTACGGTATACGGACGGATCACTCAAATTCACATTGTGACGTCATAAGAATCTCGAATTTACTTTTGAACACAGTTCTGAAAATGTCTCGACGAACCGCATGCAACAATTTGCCCCGACATTGTCAAATCGAAGGTTTGCGTTAAAGGTTGATTAAGGCTTGTTTTTAGGATATCATAAATATATCCCTTTTATTTTAAATGATTAAGTGCCGTTACAATCACCCTAACGACGTTACACAATCCTAATGTAATGTTGTGCATTAGATACGACGCGTGAATGTTGAGTTGGGCTCAATATTAGGGTTGGTTTGGTATCTTCAAGTTTAAGATTTGAAACTGGTGATATTAAGAGTTACTTCGCGAAACTCCAATACCTAATACTTTACACGCGTTAATGCGATCCACCTTGATATCGCATTTCCAGAACTGTTTTCAAAAGTTCCTTTGGATGTCGAATGCTCAAGTTATTGCAAAATATGTGCATGCGTAAGAACCAAAACAATTCCATCCGCCCTTTAGGGGTTAAACCGTTTTGACTTCCTGCAAGGTAAAGCACCACCTCCCTCCCTATCCGTTACAGTACGCCGCCTGCGTTTACGTGGATCGATGAGAAGGGGAAGGGAAGCGGGAATCGCGGTCACTCGAGGTCAACGCATTTCGTATCCGCATCGGACGCCCCAATTTGAAATTACTTTGGCACTTTCGATCGCCAGGCGTTGGATTTGTCGATCAGTCGGATTCGAATCGCGCCGCGCGCATGACCATGCCCCAGGGCAACGCAAGTTTCCGTCGTCTTCTTGTTTTGTTTTTTGTTCTCGCAAGTTGAAGTTCCACATAATAAAGGCCTTTTTTCCAAAGGCCTTTACAACCTTTCAACAAACTGTTTTCACCATTGTATTCTGCGCCCAAGCCCCCTTCTTTTGAGCTCAACTTTGTTTTTCATCAAAATGACCGTGCTGAAATCTGTATAGGCAGCCCTGACCGGGAGTCCCGGTGCAGGCCCCTACGACAGATTCCTAGGTAGCCAACACTGGACCTGTGACTGATCCGTAAGCCCGTGCTGTGACACACCGAGTGTCACAGGTAGCTAGGACCGAGACCGTTCCGACTCCGTGACCGTTCCGGGTATATCTAGCTTAGGGTTTATTTCTTATACGAGTTTATCTATATTGGTTCACAGACTGTCTGATATCTTGAACCGGGATATTCCAGTAGGTCGTGGACCCATTCCACGCTATATTCCACAGCTAGTTTGGCCATGATTGGCTAAAGCAGCCGCTTGGAGAGGTGGTGCGCGACGGCGCGTTTGGGGACTCACGGGAATTTTGAGATGAGCTGTTTGCGGTGAGCGTCTTTGAGCCGCAGCTATGGGGGTTCGACCTGGACCGGGCCTAGTCGACACAATGTTCATTTACGGTATTACGCTTGCCATGATCCCGCTTGCTACCGATTTTTGGGCTGGTGGCTCGAGCACCTTCGGCCTCGACAACGTCCTCCAGTGCCCCTCGCTCGCATGGCTCTACCGCTCCTTCCGTAACTGTGGCGTCGCATCTTCCCCACGACATTACCCGAACGCGCCCCGGCGTGCCACCTCCCATCAGGCTTTCAAAGTTATGGGAGTTACCACAAGAGCTAAGAAGTCCCTCACGAGGGACAGCGACATTGATGCCTCGCTGAGGCTTATCGACGGGGTTCGGAACAGCCCGACGGTGCGGACACCGGCTGTTCCGACCCCCGACCCTGCTTCGAATGGGGACGCCGACGTGGCCATCAGGCGTTACTTGCAGGAGCAGGCGGGGCTGACCGACGAGATTTACAAGGCGCATCTGCATCGTGCCTGGGCCAAGAGCATCCGCGAGGACGTTCTTGGTGACAAGAAGCATCATTTCCGCGGTACGGACGACGCTGGCCTTCTGTCCGACCTGATGGTGCAGCTGCGTACGGAGTTCGAGTCTGCTGGATTGGAGTTGAAGTCCTTTGATCTCGACGACCCCCTTACCCCGGTTGTGAGCCGGGTGAATGGCCTGCTATACGACGTGCTGGCTCTCGTGGTGGAGAAGCACAGCAACGCGTATGTCTGGCTCACTGGTACGGATGCTTCGTCTGACCGAGATGGACGGCGGGCTTTGGTCGACATCATCAAGGGCTGCGTACCGGTGGCGCTGCGGGAGTCGCAGCAAGAGGAGCATGCGGCCTTGCGTTACCCCGCGAACGTGGACCCGCAGCCGATCTTGGCGCGGGAGCAACGTTTGGTACGGGACAACAGGGCCTCCGACTGGACACCTACGGAGGCTACGCGTAAGCTGAGCCTGTACACCAGGCTTGACCCGGTGTTCTACGCTGCGGTTAAGGTGCGCTACCCCATGGCTGCTGACTTGGCCCATGTACCGTTGGCCTCACTCCGCTCCATGGTGGTGGAGATCTACCAGGCTTGGGCTCAGACTGACACGGGGAAGGCGGCTTCTGGAGCGGACGGCATCTCCGCGCACCTCTCCAGCAGCGAGTACGACGCCCTCCTCGTGAAGATCACGGAGCTCAAGGAATTGGTGCAGCGGCAGCACGGGGAGGGCGCTCCGGTGGTGCGGCAGCAGCGGGTGCAGCAGCGGCAGCAGCAGCAGCAGCGTGCGCAGCATCCGAAGGGGTTCCGTATGGGGCAGCACAAGGCGCCGCCCGTGGGATTCGACCGGGACGACCAGCGAGCGAAGCCGTTCTGCGGCAGGTGCAAGAAGGCAGGCAAAGGTGAGAGCTATCACTTCTACCGCGACTGCCCGTTGGGCGGGCGCCAACACCCGCCCACCTCTGCCGCGGCATTCTGCATTCCTATCGACGAGGAGGACGCGGAGGGCGTGCATGCACTTGCCATGCGTGCGCTCTTTCAGCAGGCAGCGGACGATGGCGCGGAGTCCTTTGCTCGTCCGGCTGCCGCGTACGGGCCGCCTGCGGTGCTTTGTGCGGGAGCAGTGGGCGGCATCGACGTGTCCGCCTACGGCTTCGCGGTGGAGCAGCAGTCAGCTTCCGACGAGCCCGTAGGAGACGACATTCTTCGACGGCTCGACGATCTGGCCGCGGAGGTTCACTCCGCGGCCAATCACCAGGTGCACTTCACACACGCCTCTTTCCCGCCTCCTGACGGCATCGAGCAGCGGGCTTCGGCTCTGGTGTGCGGACCCGCCACGGCGGGGACCACGCCGGAGGAGCAGGTTCCGGCAGGTGGTGCGGCGGCATCGGCATCCGCCGTGCCGGCCCCTGCTATGCCTGTCTCGCAGGGAAAGGATGTGAAACCCGCGCCACTGCAATCGGCGCGGGTAACCACCACAGCGGACGCGGACGGTGAGTTCGCGGGGTTCGTTCAGACCGTCAACCACGCCGCCATCGGGCAGGTTGATCTCACGGGTTACGACACGGACGATTACGAGGACCTCGCCGACGGCAGCTTCATCGTGAAGCCGCGGACTCCGGCCATTTCGGCAAATCATGCGTCGGAGTCCGCGACCCACGTGCCTGAGTCTGGTGGTGCTTCCCGCACCTACGGATGTGGCAAGCCGCCATGGGGCTTCCCCGCACACGCGGGCCCGTGGGGGTTTCCTTACTTTGTCTCCCTCATTCTTTTCATCTCGATCATGGGTGTGGGGGCAGCCGCCTACACGGCGGCCAATGACATCGACTCTGTGCAGGTATCGGGTCGGGCTGCACCGCAGCCTGTGCTGTGCAGGGGAGACTTATGCATCTACCCCGGTATATCCGAGCTGGACCCCGTCACTCTGGATGCAGTACTGCACTCCCTGGGTGCTGCGACGGTGGTTCACCGGCCGCCTGACCCACTGGAGAGCGGTGCTGCGAGCTACTACCGTGGGCATTGTGGTGACGGTGCACCTCTGGACTTTGACCCCGAGTAGCTTTACTTCTGGCTCTGGCAGTGCACCACTCTGGTGGTGTGCTGAGATGTGCTCTGACCTCAACATGGTCTTCAATTTGGTTTATGCTTTGCTTTGACATCTACAATCTTCAATCTGGTTTGCTGCCACAGTGCTTTTCAGTAGTTTAGCAGGACCTGAGTGCCTGTAAGTTTCTGCTCTTGTGCCGGCTAGAGGGTTTCAATTTGTGTATCAGAATAGCACAGTTGAATTAGCAGTTAGGTTTGTCACCCTAGCTCCTACCCTAACTTATCTTGACTTATCTACCTGACTTACCTGTCAGTCACCACCCACAGTGCTGGGGTGGTGTGCTGAAATCTGTATAGGCAGCCCTGACCGGGAGTCCCGGTGCAGGCCCCTACGACAGATTCCTAGGTAGCCAACACTGGACCTGTGACTGATCCGTAAGCCCGTGCTGTGACACACCGAGTGTCACAGGTAGCTAGGACCGAGACCGTTCCGACTCCGTGACCGTTCCGGGTATATCTAGCTTAGGGTTTATTTCTTATACGGGTTTATCTATATTGGTTCACTGACTGTCTGATATCTTGAACCGGGATATTCCAGTAGACCGATTTTTTTGGCACGCCCGCCTGCACCCTAAGGTATGGTCTAGACATGGCCATGTTTGGGTCGTTTCCCCATTGGATTTTGCATTTGGGGCATTGATTTGGTCTATGTGTGCCGCGGAAGATGTCTACCTTGTGTTCGCGTGAATGCTGTTCGAACCGGGCCATACCAGGGCATTTCTACTCAGGTACAAGGTAAACATCTTCCGCGGCGCAACACAAGGTGTTTTACCTTGTTTTACTGCCAACATTGCCCAAAAATGGCCAAGTTTGCCACGTGTTTTTGGACATTGATCAAACATGGTCCGTTTTATGTACGTCTTGGCCCAATGTTGGCAGTAAAACAAGGTAAAACATGTGCTACCAAGGCCGTGTTTCACCATCTCGGCTGTTGAAACTGCTTAGATAGGGCCATGTTTACACCATACTTATGATGGTACAGCAGGTTACGTACGTGGGCAAAAGCGGTTTGCAGGCACAATAGGCGATGACATCCCGCGCACAGAGATTGGCGCAAGGTGGGATTCCGGAGGAGAGACGGAGGGTCAATCCCGCGAAAAGAGCCACTGTTGCATATCGCTTGCCAAATTCTCCGGGTGAGGGCGATGGGTTGACGACGCCGCCGCGTGCGGACGATGCCTCCAAGAGGCAACGTGTCCTCGAATGGGATGCCAATCCCACGAATGGGTTTATAGATTTAGTTGAGGAACTCTTTTGGGATGGAATCATTCTGACGGAAGAATGCGACAATCATCCGGCACGCGCCACCTTCACTGACATTGAACGCGACGGCATGACCGGGTAGGGCCCTACCTGCCTTGCTCTCGGGACGAACCCGGGGCGAGCATTGCCCTACCTGCAATGGGAAGGGGTCAAGTATGGCCGTGTTTTGACGTGTTCGCTGTAGGTCGAACCGAAAAGCACGGAAATTCCTGCCACATGCGACCTTGTGCGCCGGAGGCCCTGGCCAAATTTTTGCTTTCCCTACCTCGCCTGTGTGATGTTAAACTTTCATTGTGGTTCGTCGACTAAGGGGTGCTGCGGCACGATTACGGTACGGGTAGGGCCCTACCTGCCTTGCTCTCGGGACGAACCCGGGGCGAGCATTGCCCTACCTGCAATGGGAAGGGGTCAGGTATGGCCATGTTTGGCCGTGTTCGCTGTAGGTCGGACCCCCATGCCGAAGACATTGCAGCCACAGCTATTACTTCGCCCCCATGTACCCATACACCCAACTCCGAAGCCAACTCCGACCGCCGCGACATGGACTCAGACGACTCCATGCTGCCAGGTCAGCGGTCAAACAAGGACTCGGACGACTCCTCGTTGCCAGGCTTGCTTTCAAGCACTGCCTCCGACAACTCCTCCTTGCCAAGCCAGCGCTCAGACACGGACTCGGACGACTCATCGTTGCCAGACCTGCATTCAGGCAGTGACTCGGACGATTCCTCGTTGGCAAGCCAACTTTCGGATCCAAGGTGACATTCCGTAAGCTTGATTGCGTGCTGCATTATGCAAGGACATGTTTATACATAAACAAGGGTAAGTAGGTAGGGCCCTATCTATCATGTGTCTATATTCAAGTACTGATCAAGCATGGCCATGTTTATACATTAACAAGGGTAAATAGGGCCCTACCTATCATGTATCTATGCTCAAGTCCTGATCAGACATGTCCATTGCTGAAACGATGTGGGCATGGCCCTACTCACACATTTCTGATTCTTTTGCAACAGCAACGCAATGTCACCATCCATTCCTTCATGCCCCATTCAGGCGAAGAGAAGAAAACGGTGTGCACGCCGCAAGAGTTTTTCGACATGGTGGCAAATGCGAAGGGCCACCGTTCGAGAATATGGGAGTGCATCGCCGATACACTCTACCTAGAGGACCATCCGGCGAACATCGAGTATGCCGGCCACCGTTGGGCATTGGAACCTCCCGTCCACCGAAATCTTGCCATGATCAAAGACGCGATTTTGAAAGTGGTGAGGGACGACGACATTTGTATGGCTCCGCCGGACGAGTTGAATTTGACCAAGTCCGAGCAACCCACTTTGGATGACCACGACTCCATCAAGAGCAAGGATGTCACGAGTTCCGACGACGCCAGCCCCGATGCCGATGCCCCCCCCTCCCCACACCCGATGATGCTCTTGGCCTCCGATGCCGACTCTCCGATCTCCGAGGCCGTGGCCCAAGACGATTCCCGTGCCGATGCCACCACCTCCGCACACCCGATGATGCTCTTGGCCTCCGATGCCGACTCTCCGATCTCCGAGGCCGTGGCCCAAGACGATTCCCGTGCCCATGACGCAGACACCGAACCCATCGTCCGCGAGGTAGCCGACGAGGCCATAATGTGTACTCCGCTAAACCCGGCGTTCCCACACCCTATAGCCAGGTATGGTTTCAAACCCGGTGTAAACATGGCGCTGTTTGTATAGGTTCTTTGGAATACACAAGGTAAGCATGGCCATGTTCGTACGCGGTTTCGTGCAGACGCCGCCGCGGAGGTGTGGAGAACGGTCCACGCGCAAGGGACGCGCAAAAGAAGCCATGTGGTTGCAATCGTTGCGTGGAGAACAACATCACCAAGGAAGCGTCAACGAGAACCATCTACACACACAAAAGGCTTTACGGTTGGCATGTACCTCCACAACCGGATCCGGATGCCGTGCTTCCTCTTAGGCCGCCTACCCCACATGATTCTACCGAACCTACTTTGGAGACGGATGAAGAGATGGATGAATTCGGAGAGAAGGATTGGGGAGGGGGGTCTATAGGAGATGCCGATGGTCGCGGCATATCCCCGATCCCTCCACGTTCCCCCTTCCCGTCTGAGCCAGCAGGTGAGAACCTATTGAACATGGCCATACCTGCCTTGTATAGCTTCAGGTAATTGGTGAACATGGCCATGTTTGCCTAATACCTGCCCAACGTGCTCGTTGCAGTCGCCTCCCCAACTCGGCAAGAACGTGACGACACCGCCTGTTTTCACGTGAGCGTGACCTCCACACGCACGAACGAGGAGCTCCTCAAAATCGAGTATGAGTGGGAGAAGATGATGTATTTCCTCAACCACATCGAAGGCATTGACTTCGACGAGTACGAAGGGTGGATGAAACCCGGCAATTTCGACGATATGTATCCGGAGGATGACGTGCACATCTCTCTTCATTGCGGCAACCAGTCATGGGATGTGGCATTTCCTATCGTGGAGTGCCTTGTGGGAGTGCGATCGCACCCAATGTTCATCCCCCATCGAGATGATGGCATGAGTGGTACCGCACACGAGGCGAATGACGAGGAGATGGATGTAATCAACGAGATACTAAAGAGCTTGGAGGAGATGGTAAAGGTGCGACCTGAAAATAACACAACAACCGCGGTGTCGCTTGTTGCTGCTGCACTTTGAGTTAATGTGGTTTCAGGTCAGGTTTAAGGTGACGATATGCACTGGCTAATAAGGTACTGGGCAGACATGGCCATGTCTTGCCATTTCTAAATGCAAACAAGGCGAACATTGCCATGTTTGCACAGTTACGTGGCAATGTCCGTCCCATTTCTAATTGTGGTGTCAGTTTCGCAGGATGCTTCTGGTAAGGAAAACCATGCCTTCATGCTCATGCTCGATCTCTTGGAATGGAACTTGGAGCATGGCCTTAGTCAAGGATCCTTTAACGACTTGTTGGAGATACTTCGTCTAAATTTGCCGAAGATGTTCCCGGAGGGCACTCTACCGAAGAACTACCAAGAGGCCATAGGACATCTATCCATGTATGGCTTGCCTTCTAAGTCGGTGGACATCTGTGTAAATGGATGTTGCAGATTCGATGGAGAGCACACAATGTGCCGGACATGCTCGACGTGTGGCGCCGATAGATGGGCCCCGGAGATGCTCGAGAAGCCGTTGGCGAGCCGGAGAGGAAAGTCCACGTTTCATTATTGGAACCTCCCGGATCTTCTCAAAAGGAATTTTGCGCACCCGGAGCTTTGCGTGGACATGCAAGCGCACGCCCGCCATATTCCATGCGACTTGACCAAGGAGGCGATGGGAACTATGTGGGGTAAGTGAAATTTTCCAGTTCCCAATTGTGAAAGGAATGCCCTTTGAAAGCCTACTGAACATGGCCATATTTGGGCCCTATCCCTCTGGAAACCTACTGAACATGGCCGTATCCGGGCCCTGTCCTTCTAGAAACCTACTGAACATGGCCATACTTACCTGTTTATCGCAGACAGTCCAGCATGGAGGCAACGGCGGGAAAGGTACCCCAAGTTCTTCAGCGATCCCCGCAACGTGGTGATCTTAGGATGTGCGGATGGCGCCACGGTGTGGAAGGACCTGCGCGGAGTTTTCCCGGTGACGTTTCAATACCTCAATATGCACCCCACCATCCGCGGCAAGTTCGTGAACATGGAGGTGTTTGGGATATGTAGCGGCTCGAAGCCAAAAAGCACGCAACCTATCTACGAGCTATTTGTGGACCAGCTGCTCGAGTTATGGGATGGCGTGCCGTGCTACGACATCGTGAAAAAAGAAACCTTCAACTTGAGGTGCATGTTGTTTAAGATGTTGTTTGACATCAAAGGTTTGATGGATGGCGCTTGTCGCAAGGATGTGGGGGCGTGCATGGCTTGCATTGCATGCAACCTGCAAGGTTGGCGATCTAGCATCTTCAAGGGGATGCGGTATACCTTCCGCACGGAAGCTGAGCCTGGTAAACAACCTTCTCTGGTATTCCCTTGATGTACTGCACGCAAGCGACAGATATTGGTTAAGGATGGCCATGCTTTGCTAGTGTTTTTTATAGACATGGCCATACCCACGTGTAGACATGACCGAATATGGCCATGTTTGGACAGGTTCGATGATGGGTAGGGCAATGTTCACCCTGTTGCATCGTAGGTCCCGCAGAGTTTCAAAAGAGAACGGATGCCGAGATACGGCACCACGCGGCGAAGCACCAAACGCTTAAGGAAAGCGGACACTTCAGGATGAAGGATCTCGAGACGATGATGAAAGCTACCGGTATAAATTTTCCTTCGGAATTGTCACGCTTGCCGTATTGGGATGAGGCCAAGGACTACCTCATCGACTTGATGCACTTGATCAAGAATCTTGGAGAGCACGTCCTTGACGCCGTGATGGGAACTGACTTTGACAAGAAAACGCGAACGTGGGCGAAATCTCAAGGCATTAAACCCACATGGTGGGCAACTGGTATTTTCCCCTTTCCATAGGCCTGACCCGACGTGAACCCATCCAGCGAAACCTATGTAAACATGGCTGTGTCCAGCCGTTTTGGCTTATGAACATGCTTGAACATGGCCATACCTAGGCAGTTCTGTCCGGTTTGTTCAAAAGTTTAGCATCCATACGTGAATTATGGTCGGGTCCGACACTTGAGCAGATGCGAATGGCAACTACACCAAAAGGTCATCCCCTTGTGTACCGGGAGGTACGAGCAGAGGGGTTGCATGCTACAGAGATCTGGTTGCATGCTGCCGACGAGTGGTTGCATGATACAGATGCCTGGTTGCATGCTGCGTATGCCTGGTTGCATGCCACAGATGCCTGGTTGCATGCTACAGATGCCCGGTTGCATGCCACGGAGGCCAGGTTGCATGCTACAGATGTCAGGTTGCATGCTACAGAGGCCCGGTTGCATGCCACGGAGGCCGGGTTGCATGCTACAGATGTCAGGTTGCATGCTACAGAGGCCAGGTTGCATGCCACGGAGGCCAGGTTGCATGCTACAGATGTCGGGTTGCATGCCACACAGGCCAGGTTGCATGCGACAGAGGCCAGGTTGCATGCTACAGATGTCGGGTTGCATGCCACACAGGCCAGGTTGCATGCGACAGAGGCCAGGCTGCATGCTACAGATGTCGGGTTGCATGCCACACAGGCCAGGTTGCATGCGACAGGGGCCAGGTTGCATGCGACAGATGTCGGGTTGCATGCCACACAGGCCAGGTTGCATGCGACAGAGGCCAGGTTGCATGCTACAGATGTCTGGTTGCATGCTACATACGCCAGGCTGCATGTCACGGAGGCCAGGTTGCATGCTACAGATGTCTGGTTGCATGCCACAGAGGCCAGGCTGCATGCGACAGAGACCAGGTTGCATGCTACATATGCCAGGTTGCATGCTGGTGACGGGTGGTTGCATGCTGCAAGGGCCTTGTTGCATGCCGGTCACAGTTGTATGAAGAAATAATTGATGGCAAGGCAGATTTCAGGAGAAGATCTGCAATGACAATAATTATATTGAGGATCTGGTGGATTCCAGAAAGATCTGCAATGGCAATATCGTGATCTGCCTGATGATTGGTGGAGGAGTACCAGAATCAGGCATATATGTGCACATGATTGGTCGATGGCAGATGTCCATACAGGAATCCTGCTAGTGATTGTTAGAGAGCAACATGTTGAAAGGGAAGCTTGGAAAAGTGGACCTCAGTTAGTGTTGATCAAGAGAATGAATTAAGGACAAGTTTTACATGTTAGTATTAGGCTGTATGCCAAGACTGAGCATAAGGATATACATGTATTAGGTTTGAGACCAGACATTATATCGGAAAAGTGATTGTAATTCTAGGCTAGAAGCCAGAGTATGTCATGAAATAAAACAGTGGAATATAAGACTGTGAAGTTAATATTACACACCAAAAACAGCAGAAAACATAAAAAGAAAAGAAAGAAGATAAAAGAAAAGAAAGAAAAAATAAAGAAATAAAGATGTATAAGTTATCAGGAGTGTGCCTGGCACAAATTGGTTCTTAGATGATGGGAACGTTCTATGGACCTGTGGGATCTGCGAGTTGCATGATGTTGGAGATGGCGACTTTTGTGTTTGCGTTTTGGGCTGCTTCAGCTTGCGTTTGACGGCTCAAAATACGCGTGGTACGTGCGTTATAAACACGGAAAAGTTTCGCTATGGGACCTTCTTTGTGGAAGATTTGGTTGGGGATCTTCTGTGGAAACTTAAGATGCGACTGCAAGATGACTTGGGCGACTTTTCGTTTTTGAGTTTTGAGCTGTCTCTGCTTGCGTTCGACGGCTCAAATTGCGCGCGTTACGTGCACTAAAAACACGGAAAAGTTTCGCTACGGGATCTTCTTTGTGGAGGATTTAGTTGAGATCTGCGTTATCTTGCTTTTTCTTAAGGCTCTGGGCGGGATTTGACACTTGATCTTAAGAATGTTCGGTTCTGGTCCACTCCGACGGCTATAGAGCTGGCATATTATGCGCGTGGACGTCTTTGGTGGACCCGTATGGCCGCTTTTTGCTGGATGTTGTTCAGATGATGCGGATGCTCAGATTAGTGATCTTGGATGCCGGCAGAGGCTTAAGTATGGGGGGAGAAAGTGAGCTCCTCTCAGCAACATAACTAAGCAAAGCCGCCGGAGGCTATTGTCAAAAAGTACAAATAAAAAGTATCTTTTTAGTTTGTTAACAATCTGAGCAAGTTTGGGGCCAGATCTTGTATCCTCACCAGCTGCTAAAAATAGCCTATCAGCCTTAAGTATGGTGAAAGTACCTCTCACCTTCTAGGGAAGTTCCTCATACCTTCTGGCTAAGTTCTCTACAGCTTTTGGCAGTATTTTGGCTCTACTGGACTGGTATTCTTGGAATTAATTTCTGGAAACGCCATGGACCCTTCCACCACCTTCCCTCTGACACCCTTAGACCCCTCTCCACCAACCGCTTCCACCACCGCACCTGGACCTTCGGGCCCTTCCACCACCACCTTCCCTCCTTACCCCTCAGTCGGTACTGGGCAGGTTGTAGACGTACACCAACCTGCCCCGGACGTGCCCGTCAGCATGCAACCGGGCATGCAACCCGGCATGCAACCTGGCATGCAACCTGGCATGCAACATATGCCAGGTGGCATGCAACCCAGCATGCCTCAGAGCCATTTTGTGCACGCCCCCTCTCAAACCTTTCCTTTTATGTTTCATCAACAAGAGGTCGGTTGGAGCGGCATGCAACAACATGCAACGGGCGTGCAGCCGCATGCAACCAGCATGCAACCGCATGCAACGGGTATGCAACCGCATGCAACCGGCATGCTCCAGTATGCCCCAGACATGCCGTATGCCCCCAGTAGGCCGTCTCCGCCTTTTGGAATGGTTCTCCACTATGCCACAGGCTCGCCAACCCATGCCCCAGGCGTGTTGACACATGCCCCATACACGCCCGCGCCGATGTCGACCACCTACGGGGATCCATGGACACTACCCGCTTATTTTCCACCGCCTCCACCTCCGGTATATGGAGCCGACCCTGCGTCGGAGGCACGAGCTAGAGAATGGTGGGCAGCGCGAGAGCGCATGGCGGCCGCGGAGCGGGCGGTGGCGACTGATATGAGAGTGGTCCCCCAACGACTGTATCCGACACCGCCGATGGAACCGACTCCCCACATCGACACTTCTCCTGACGAGGGTGTGGTAAACCACCAGCCGCATCATCGTCGCCGTGCTTCGGGTCCGGAGACTCTTGGTGGGAGAACCTTGCCCATACACACGGAGCCCCAAGACGTGGTGACCGAGGACCTCTCCCAAGCTCACGCGTCTCAACCTGGGAGCACGACATCCGGCTCCGGCTATGAGTCTGCGGCGGGCACTCAGCATAGCCGCAGACGACGAGAACGGCGTCTCAAGTTGGAGAAACATCGGAGGAAGGAGATGACGGACCAGGAGGTGTTGCAGCGGGTGGTGCGCGCTGAGACGGCTCGGTTCCTTGCGGAATCCGAGGCGGGAAGCTTGCGCGATCGGATGGCTCAGCTGGAGGCTGCTACAGCGGAGGGCGAGGTGGCCGAGGAACGGCGTCTGGCAAGAAGACGCCGGGCAAGCTTGGACACCCCTGTGGTGTGCGGGGCTGGTGGGGGCCAGCCGCAGCATGCAGCGGGAGCGGCGGAGCATGCAACCAGCTCGGCAGAGCATGCAACACAGCATGCAACACGACCGGCTGAGCATGCAACACGCCCGGCTTCGCATGCAACCAGCTCAACTTCGCATGCAACACAGCATGCAACCCGCCCGGCTGAGCATGCAACACGCCTCGCCCAGCATGCAACTCGACCGGCTGAGCATGCAACGGCCCCGTCTCAGCATGCAACACGCCTCGACCAGCATGCAACACGCCTGGTACCGCATGCAACCAGTGGGTTCCAGCATGCAGCCAGCGCCTCCCAGCATGCAACCAGCGGTGGACAGCTTGCCTTGGGCTGGAAGGATGGGAAGTCGCACGCCGCCGATGAAGAATCACAAAGCCGGAGTAGCGACTATAAGGACACGGAGGACGACCCTGGTGACGACCCTGGAGATGACCCTGATGGTGACCCGACTGGGGGGGCGGGACCGTCGACGTCAACTACACGGCTGTTAGTGGTCACTCCCCAAGGGGATTCCTTGTGGGTGCCCCCGAGTGAATTGGCTACTACAGCGACGTTACCCGAGATCACCTCCTCGCGCCATGGTCTGTCGGCAGCCCTGAAGATCTGTGACAATCTTGGCCTGAGTCCTACTCGATACATTCTGAGCGGGGCCGGCGGTACCTCTTTCCCCGAGATACGTCCGCTGCACACCACCGAGACCTCCACCTACGCCCTCTTGGTGGACC
The DNA here is from genome assembly GCA_001247695.2 of Cymbomonas tetramitiformis. Taxonomy (NCBI): domain Eukaryota; kingdom Viridiplantae; phylum Chlorophyta; class Pyramimonadophyceae; order Pyramimonadales; family Pyramimonadaceae; genus Cymbomonas; species Cymbomonas tetramitiformis. Next base: position 22,465 of record LGRX02028320.1, read on the forward strand.
GCTCGGTGGCAGAGGAGTCTATTCGAGGCACGAGGCGTCCCAGAATTCCGTCACAATGGTACCAATGCC
>LGRX02028321.1:0-29099 GCA_001247695.2 Cymbomonas tetramitiformis
GCATGGCGGGATGCAGGCTGCAGCATGTGTCACAAAGCGCATGGCGGGATGCAGGCTGCAGCATGTGTCACAAAGCGCATGGCGGGATGCAGGCTGCAGCATGTATCACAAAGCGCATGGCGGGATGCAGGCTGCAGCATGTGTCACAAAGCGCATGGCGGGATGCAGGCTGCAGCACGTGGCACAAAGCGCATGGCGGGATGCAGGCTGCAGCATGTCACAAAGCGCATGGCGGATGCAGGCTGCAGCATGTGTCACAAAGCGCATGGCGGATGCAGGCTGCAGCATGTCACAAAGCGCATGGCGGGATGCAGGCTGCAGCACGTGGTCACAGGCGATGACGGGGATGCAGGCTGCAGCACGTGTCACAAAGCGCATGGCGGGATGCAGGCTGCAGCATGTGTCACAAAGCGCATGGCGGGATGCAGGCTGCAGCACGTGTCACAAAGCGCATGGCGGGATGCAGGCTGCAGCATGTGTCACAAAGCGCATGGCGGGATGCAGGCTGCAGCATGTGTCACAAAGCGCATGGCGGGATGCAGGCTGCAGCACGTGTCACAAAGCGCATGGCGGGATGCAGGCTGCAGCACGTGTCACAAAGCGCATGGCGGGATGCAGGCTGCAGCACGTGTCACAAAGCGCATGGCGGGATGCAGGCTGCAGCACGTGTCACAAAGCGCATGGCGGGATGCAGGCTGCAGCACGTGTCACAAAGCGCATGGCGGGATGCAGGCTGCAGCATGTGTCACAAAGCGCATGGCGGGATGCAGGCTGCAGCATGTGTCACAAAGCGCATGGCAGGATGCAGCCTGCAGCACGTGTCACAAAGCGCATGGCGGGATGCAGGCTGCAGCATGTGTCACAAAGCGCATGGCGGGATGCAGGCTGCAGCATGTGTCACAAAGCGCATGGCGGGATGCAGGCTGCAGCATGTGTCACAAAGCGCATGGCGGGATGCAGGCTGCAGCATGTGTCACAAAGCGCATGGCGGGATGCAGGCTGCAGCACGTGTCACAAAGCGCATGGCAGGATGCAGGCTGCAGCATGTGTCACAAAGCGCATGGCGGGATGCAGGCTGCAGCATGTGTCACAAAGCGCATGGCGGGATGCAGGCTGCAGCACGTGTCACAAAGCGCATGGCAGGATGCAGGCTGCAGCATGTGTCACAAAGCGCATGGCGGGATGCAGGCTGCAGCACGTGTCACAAAGCGCATGGCGGGATGCAGGCTGCAGCACGTGTCACAAAGCGCATGGCGGGATGCAGGCTGCAGCACGTGTCACAAAGCGCATGGCGGGATGCAGGCTGCAGCACGTGTCACAAAGCGCATGGCGGGATGCAGGCTGCAGCACGTGTCACAAAGCGCATGGCGGGATGCAGGATGCAGCATGTGTCACAAAGCGCATGGCGGGATGCAGGCTGCAGCATGTGTCACAAAGCGCATGGCGGGATGCAGGCTGCAGCATGTGTCACAAAGCGCATGGCGGGATGCAGGCTGCAGCACGTGTCACAAAGCGCATGGCGGGATGCAGGCTGCAGCATGTGTCACAAAGCGCATGGCGGGATGCAGGCTGCAGCACGTGTCACAAAGCGCATGGCGGGATGCAGGCTGCAGCATGTGTCACAAAGCGCATGGCGGGATGCAGGCTGCAGCATGTGTCACAAAGCGCATGGCGGGATGCAGGCTGCAGCACGTGTCACAAAGCGCATGGCGGGATGCAGGCTGCAGCACGTGTCACAAAGCGCATGGCGGGATGCAGGCTGCAGCACGTGTCACAAAGCGCATGGCGGGATGCAGGCTGCAGCACGTGTCACAAAGCGCATGGCGGGATGCAGGCTGCAGCACGTGTCACAAAGCGCATGGCGGGATGCAGGATGCAGCATGTGTCACAAAGCGCATGGCGGGATGCAGGCTGCAGCATGTGTCACAAAGCGCATGGCGGGATGCAGGCTGCAGCATGTGTCACAAAGCGCATGGCGGGATGCAGGCTGCAGCATGTGTCACAAAGCGCATGGCGGGATGCAGGCTGCAGCATGTGTCACAAAGCGCATGGCGGGATGCAGGCTGCAGCACGTGTCACAAAGCGCATGGCAGGATGCAGGCTGCAGCATGTGTCACAAAGCGCATGGCGGGATGCAGGCTGCAGCACGTGTCACAAAGCGCATGGCGGGATGCAGGCTGCAGCACGTGTCACAAAGCGCATGGCGGGATGCAGGCTGCAGCACGTGTCACAAAGCGCATGGCGGGATGCAGGCTGCAGCATGTGTCACAAAGCGCATGGCAGGATGCAGGCTGCAGCATGTGTCACAAAGCGCATGGCAGGATGCAGGCTGCAGCACGTGTCACAAAGCGCATGGCGGGATGCAGGCTGCAGCACGTGTCACAAAGCGCATGGCGGGATGCAGGCTGCAGCAGCAAGCCTCCTCTGCAGGCAGCAGGCCAGACTTGCAAACGAGAACAGCAGTTTGCAAAAGCAAATAGCGGGTCGTGCGTCTGCGCCCACACCTATGCCCGCCGCAATCACACGCCCGCTACATGAGTCTGTCCAGGTTGCCAGCAGCATGTCCTCTGCAGTGGCACTCGTAGCTCCGACCGGCACAATAGCCCAGAGGCTGTCTGCCCGCTGCTCGATGTGAAGCGATGTTGAGTACGCCGGATTTACTCGCACGACTATTCCATTGGAAGGTAGGAGGTGGTGCGAGCCTCCATCAGCCAACAACGCGTGCACGTACACCAGCCCGATGTCCCCCTCAGCTCTCAGCTCCTGCCGCAGGGACACCTGCCGCGGCAACGGAGAGAACCCACCCACCACGCACGAGGCTGTCACAAAGTGATTCCCAGGCCGGGAGGGAGTAGGTGCCGTAGTGGATGCTCGACCAAGCTCCTGTCACAATACTTCCAACCCGGATTGATCGCATGCGGCGCAGGAATGACTAGGGCTTCGGGTTCTAGGTTTTAGGTGCCGGTCTGCTGGACCATGACTGTACCGACTATGGGATTAGAGTGAGGCAAGTATGGCAGACGGACACTTGGGACCGATCCCTGCATCCTCGATAGCCCCAAATCTAATATCACTTTTGCAACGGCATAATTATATACGCCAGGCCACACCCAGTGTGAACTCAGCACTCCTCAGCGGAGTTGGGTAGCGGCTACAATAGAATGCTGGTGGTAGCGTCCGCGCATGCGTGTGCGGCCTCTCACGCACCTGAGCGGGAAACTGCGCGGCCAGATCGATTTCCACGGTAGTTGGAACGCCCGACCAAGTTGCGCTGGTTACCAGCGTCACGCTGAGGCCAACCACCGCCATGGCCTTCCCTCCCACTGTGACGCGCAAACCCCCTGTGGACATGGACAGCGATCCCAAAGGCATTGCGAGGCGCACCACCGCCTCGCCTATGCCCATGCCTTGAATGATTGAGCCGTTTGTCACCGCTGCAACAGAGGAATCTGAAGTGCGAAATGAAGCCAGGCAGGTCACATCCACCACCGAGGTGGTGGCCAGCCCATTGCCACCCCACGACGCGCTAGCAGTCAGCTCAGCCCTCTGAAACAGCCTTCCCGCACAATTCTCCGCTGGTGCTGCCCGATCGATCGGACGCAGCACGCGGCTCGGCGTGGTGATCATCACTCGGCGTGGGAACCACACCCTAAATATCACACTTGTGTTGAACGATGCCGTCCCTTGCGCGGCATCATCCGCGGCATCACTTTCCCCTGTAGACATGGCCGGCAGCTCGACCTGCAGCTCAATTCGGCTAGCGCCAGCGAAGTGCGCCACGTCTACTATGAGAGTGCATGGCTCCATCAGGCTGGCCACCGCCGCAGCAGATGGGGTGGAGAGCCTGCAGTGCGGAGCTTGCACATAGTTGTCCGGTGCTTCTGGATGATTATAAACCTGCCAGGTGTGCACCGCGCTGGCAACGGCCTCGCCGGTGAGCACTGCGGTGTTCATCATCTCGGCGCCGGAGCCGTCCGCGTAGGCATAAATGCCCACCGTCGTAACCTCGGTGACCATCATCATGCCAATTACAGCGCCGGTGCCGGCGCGGAAGTCGGTCACGCGCCCAGCTGCCGCCACAGTGCTAGGGATGACCACCGTGGCAACACTGACGAGCTCATTGCTGACGAGGCTGAGGGCTCCCAAGAGCGTTCCAGTGGGCGCCTCCGCTGTCACCTGCCGGGGTCCATGCGCCATACATGTGCCAGGCTTCGTGAGTGGCGCCGTGCACTCCTCTTCGAGTGCCAATCGAATGAGCGGCCGACACAAATTGTCGTGGATCAACGATGCACCGATCATAAGTGGATCAAAGATGCATCGGTCATAAGTGGATCAAAGAGACATCGGTCATAAGTGGATCAACGATGCATCGGTCATAAGTGGATCAACGATGCATCGGTCATAAGCGCTGGTGACGAGTCGCATTAAACCGTTCAGACAGCTCACCCACTGTATGCGTGTATAGATTGTATAAGCTCCACGCTTTCTACAATCCATACTGTGAACTTGATGTGTGTAGGCCATCACCGCGTCCCCTCCATGCACTCTTGAGCAGATGAGTCAGTAAATCCGCTGCCGGCGCTCCTTCAGCCTTCCACCAGGCCTAGCATGTGGCGCCTGGCCGGCCGTGACCAGAGACGAAGTGACGCCGAGCGGTGTGCATGGAAGAATTCAGTGTGATCAATGAAAATTAGAGCGGGCGCTGCTGTCAGAAAGCAGGGAGTTGTACCGTAGCTGTACACAAAGCGCCGCATGATGGCGTACCTGGAGGGAGATGCCAAACAGGAGTACATCGGCGCCAACCATTGTGTCGCGATCAGTTGCAGGTGCCAAGCCCACGGCCACCACGGTGACCGTGCCGGGCGTCGCGGTGTTTACGGTGGGCGCTGTGAAGGCCTCACTGCCAGCAACGCCAAGGAGCAACAGTGCGACTGCGTCATAGTGCACCGTGACGGAAAAACTGCTGACAGCGAGTCCGCCCGTGTGAGCTTTCACCTCCACTGTGAACACATCCCCAGCAAATCGCGGGCTATCGGGGAGGCTAGCCTGCAGCACAGCGCCATCCCAGCCGGCTCAGAGGTCGCGCCAAAATGGCCAAGATGGCTCCGTTATCGGCGGCCATGCATTTTGCAAGTACCTCATGGCGTTGAGTGCATGACCATGTTCCCGGGATCTCAAGTGGTATCATGATTGAGTCTTGGGGCGGAATGGTGGCTCAGTGGTTGCTCGTGGCGCCTCCTGGTTGCCAGCACCTCCACAGATTGCGTTGGCAGGTGCCTTTGCAAAAGTCGGTCGGTGTTTGTGACCGCGCACTTCAGAGATTCACACAAATGCCTCTTCCTGATTGGTCATGCCTCTCCTAGGTTGGCTTTCGTTGCGCAATGGGGACGGTCCCTCTGCAGCAGGCTTTGATTGCTGCTCCATAATTTATGACGATTGAATACATTGTATAGAGAAGTAACATGGCGGTGCCATACCATGGGCGGAAAAGGCAAATAACAACCCACCTGCACGCCTGCTGATGTCAGCGCTACGTGGTTCACCTCTGGGGCGAGCTGCAACACCTCTGCTGGGCTGGCTGCAGCAACGGTCCCAGCATAGAGCGCGGCGACTATCACGTACGCTTCTCCGGTAACATTCTGGGTGAACCATCCCTTGAGACCGCCCCCGCCTGCAAAGGTGCATCTGGCAACCCCACTGGCCTCATATGGCGCCGCGCAGGGTACAGTGACCATCTCGCCGGTGCCTGCATTGTGGAGGGTCATGTGCACGGCCAGGTCGGCCATGAGTACCTGCAAAACGCCGGGAACTGGTCATCGGTGCAGGATGAGTCCGCGGCAATACATATGCGCTGTGAAGTAGTGAGCTTCCAGGTATGTAGATCCCGATGCTGGGTAGATCCCGATGCTGGGTAGATCATCCCGATGCTGGGTAGATCCCGATGCTGGGTGGATCCCGATGCTGGGTGGATCCCGGCTGCTGGGGTGCATCCTGATGCTGGGTAGATCCCGGCGTTGTAAAGTGGATCCCTTGCATGCTGGGTGGATCCCGATGCTGGGTGCGGATCCTGATGCTGGGTGGATCCTGATGCTGGGTGGATCCCGATGCTCGGTAGATCCCGATGCTCTCGGCTAGATTCCGGGCTCGGTAGATTCCGATGCTCGGTAGATCCTGATGCTGGGTGGATCCCGATGCTGGGTGGATCTCGATGCTGGGTGGATCCCGATGCTGGGTGGATCCCGATGCTGGGTAGATCTTGCATCGGTCAAGATAAGCATGCTTGGCAACACATCAATTGCGAACACGGAGTGCAGCTTTATATGACACGGCTGCTTCATCATTACGTTCCCTGCCGAGTAGCTGGTAACCGAGCTCAGTGTTAGATTCTGCTCTGATTACAGTGCGGCATCCAGGAGGGCCGAGGCGGACCAAACACAGAGCATTCGAGGGCCGGTGCTCACCTGCGGGCGGCCAACAGTGTCACGCAAGTAATATTGTAAGCTAACTACGTTGTGATCGGCATAGAGGGTGCGCGTGCGCACGACCACACCCACCGAGGCCGCTCTATCAGCAACCGTGGTGTAGGCGGAACTGGAGGAAGCTTGAAAGAAGCTTGGCAGCGTTGATGGGCCGCAGGTGGTGCTGGACCCCGCAGGCGCCAGATGCAGCTCCGCATGGCCGGTGGTGCTGGGCACCCGACTGTTGAAGACTGCAAATGGACGCACGTACTCGGCGACTGTGAGCTCGCCTGCTCCATGATACCTGGCGCCACCAGCACGATGCCATGGATTCCCCCCCCAACCCCAACCCCCGCGTGGTCATCGTTCAGTCAGATAGCTCATTAGCAACCCGTGCCCTGCACCTGGATGACATATGACCGTGACACCTCGCACTTTTTGCCACTGTAAAATCGCAGAGGAGCTCGCACCTCGTTGCGCCCAATGGGAAGCCAGCGCTCTCTGCACTCAGCGTGATCACCGGATGTAGGCCCGACAAGAAGCATGCACTTGGCGGCGGTGGCGGAGGAGCTCCCGGCGGTCTGGTCAGGGGTGAAGGTGGCGGCTGCTGATCATTCGCTGGGTCCACTGGTGGACATGGTGGAGGGCTAGGCACGCCAGGTGGGAGGGGAGGGGGCGGCGGCAAGTCAAGGAATACTGCAGAGGCGCCGGCAGAGAGGTGTGTTGTACACTGCAGATTGCACAGCTCAGCGGACACCCACGCGTCACCGTTCACAACTGCGGCGGTCACCACGAGGCTGTGAGCCGAATGCGGCGGAGCACCTACAGCCGCCACGACGGCTCCTGCGGCAGCAGAGCTGGGATGGAGCCGGTTTTCTGCCAGGACGGCGCCGTGAAATATGGTGAGGGCTCTGCCAGAGTAGACCACGCCACCCGCGACGAGGGCGGAGTTATTGTGCAAGAGAACCTCGCCGCTGAAGCGCACGGTGGACGCCCAGTCATTCTTGGCCACGCCACCATAAGCTGCCCGGTTCCACGCGACAACCCCGCCCTCGAACTCCACCGTGGCGTTCATGCCGATGCTGAACACCACCCCACCCTGTGCCGCAAGCGCCACACGGCCCATGGCAACTCATCAGCCACTACACCCCCCAGGCGCGCGCGCTGGTGCGTGTGCAGCGCGGCTGCATGACAGCTCAACGCGCAGCTTCAGCGGTTCGCAAGCAGCCAGCGTCAGATGGGTGGGCGGCTGCTGCACTGTTGTCCTTGTGTTAGTTCTAGGACTGAAATTGTGTTCAGCCCTGCCTGTAACAAAGACCAGCACTGCTGCCGGATTATTTTAGGCATTCTTGCACTTCGTGTGGCTCGTGGCTAACTTCCATTGCGCAGTCTCATAACTAGTACGTGCGGCAACAATACCCCATTGGAATTCTCTAAATGTTTTTGTGTCTCGTAACCCATTGTGATATAATTATATTTACTGAGTATATATGTGTGTTTGTGTGTGCTTATCCTTGGACCGGCTCCTTTGGCATTACATAACCAAAAAATATCGGCTGCAATATGTACCCTCACCAGGGATCAAAGGATTCAGCACATACTTTGGGACACTTATCCCGATTCTCCGGAGCTCGCTAGTGAAAGATGCGACCCCCTAAGCCTCACTGAGCCCCTTGAGCCCCTTTGCAACTGCTCTGCCGGTGCACTGCTGCTGTGTCTCTGAAGCCGGCTTACCTCTGCCACTCGAGCCGCTTGAGCCATCACTTCGCCACCAAGCCCACGCTCAGGATCACACCGCTGCTCTCTACTTGCCCTAGAGCCCGGTCCCAAGAGAGCTTGCCCACCCACGACGCTGCTGGAAGCCCCAAGGGCTGTGTGTGCTTCTTGGACCAGCTCCTTTGGCACACCGTAGCCGCAGAAGACCGGCTGCACTATGTACCCACGCCGGGAATCAAAGGATTCAGCACACACTTCGGGACACTTATCCGGATTCTCCGGAGCTCACTAGTGAAGAATGGGACCCCCTAAGCCTTACTGAGCCACTCAAGCCCCTCTGCATCCGCACTGCCGGCGCACTGCTGCCTTGAGCCTGAAGCCGGCTCCAGTGTCAACAACGGAGCCGGCTCCGACTATTCGGAGCCTAAATCTTCATGGCTCCATCGGAGACGGTCCGTGCCGGAGGCTGAAAATTTCCGGCTTCGCCGGAGACGGTCCGGATCGGAGGCTGAAAATTTCATTGCTCCGTACACGGATCTGGGCTGAATCTGGCTTTTTTTAATCAATCCGACGGATTTTCGGAGACGGATCCTCAAAATACATGGCTACTTTATTCGATATATACGATAGTTATACGAGCCCCTCTGCATCTGCACCGCCAGCGCACTGCCGCCTTGTGCCTGAAGCCGGTTCATCCCTGCCCCCTGAGCTGCGCGAGCCATATCTCCACCACCGAGCCCACGCGCAAGACCGCCCCTCTGCTCCCTGAGCCTCACTGGGCCACCTGAGCCCCTCTGCGGCTGTCCTGCCGGCGCACTGCTGCTATGTCTCTGGAGCCGGCTCAAACCCGCCAATCGAGCCACCCCTCCACCACCAAGCCCACACCCCACATCACCCCGCTGCCGCCTACAGCCTGGTCTCAAGAGAGCTTGCCCACCCACGCCACGGCCAGAATGCCCAAGCGCTGTCCCAAGGGGCTGAGAATGATAAACTGGGTTGCCCTCATCCAAACCTGCGCATCCGCCACCGACTTGCGCCTGTAGCCCTCTACCCCCCGCACCAACTCCCCGTGACTGGAGCCCTTGCGCTGATTGCCTTGTGAGGTGGCCGCGAACTTGAGCAATGCGCTCCACACTTGCGCTGCAACTGTCACGCCGCACTGTTCCTACTTGGGGTCCCATCCCCGCAGTTGCCTGTGTGTCCCAAGCCCTCCCGGTGGCCGATAGTTCACCACCCGGTCGTCGCCTTCCCGACAGCTGCTCACTGTTAGTTCCGGCACGGCCAGCAACCTCGCCCGATGGGCACGGAAGCTGATGAGATGCCGTATGATGCCGTGCAACCTGTTGTAAGTGGTCATCGCTGCCAGGATGGGCCCCCGGGCTCTGAGGGGCCCGGCGTGTGTCATCTCCACCCGCGGACCTCCCCACATCTCCCCCGTCATCCTCATCAGTTCCCCCCATGCCATCAACCCCCCCAAGAAGGCCGGCCACCCGCCTGCTCGCCCCCATCAAGGTGGCCACCCCTCCCTCAGCCAAGGCCATTGCTTGCTCCGGCGAGGCCCCACTCTGCTCCTGAGTCCAGACCCCAATCCCCAGGCCCGGCGACAAAAGGTCATCCCACTCATTCAAGATATCCTCGACACTTGACGCCGCCTGGCTGAGCCCGCCTATGCCTGCCCGTGCCCCTCCAGATCGCGCCTCGGTGGTGCCCCCTCCTTGACCCTCCACAGTGCCCAGATGCTCCACCTCCCGCCGCACGTCCTCCATGCTCTCCAAAAGCCTCGATGCCATCGCGCCTGCCTCGCCTGCCTCACCGGGAGCCTGCCCAGACCGCTCACGCTGCGTTCCCTCAGATTCCTGCATCCCACCGCCTGACCCATCCTGCGTGGCATAGTCTGTCTCCTCGAACGCGTCCTCCCACGCTCTGTCCATCAGTGCCAACCTCTCCGCCCCTTCCCGTCGGTCCGCCTCCCCCCGATCCAGGTCCGGGCCCATGCCTCCTCCCACACGCCCTCCGCTAGCCCAACGCCACCCACTTCCGGCCGGACATCGCCCTACAGCCCGCCTGATGATCAGCCCTGCAACCCCCCCGTGCAAGCGCGAAAGAAAGCAGCCGGACCCACTTCTCCTTCCAGCCCACCGCCCCGCCACGTGCCGCTTCCTCGTCCTCGTCCTCGTCCCCATTGCCATCCACCTGCTCTCCCCCTTCCGCGTTCGCCTTCATGTACCGCCGCTCCCTGAAGCGCCGCTGCGTCTTCCGAAGGAATCTATACGCCGCAGGCTCCAGCCCCGAGGGCCATCATGGCCGCTCCCAGGTGAGCGTCTGACATCGGCCGCGCCGTGGCCACATCAAACAGCACATGCCAGCAACACGGGGCCAGCAGGATGCCACATAGCTCCTCCACCTTCTTCAACATCTCCACACTGACCGCCTCTGCCTTCCCCACCGGCACCCCCAAGACATCGATGAAGTCCAGCTCCCCCCGTGCACCCGGCATCCCGGCCTCGAAGCAACTGGCGTCCCCCTCAGGCGAGAAAGCCGCTGACTTCACCGGCTGAATATCCAGGCCAATCGCCACTGCCTCCTCCATATAAGTCTCATACGCAAGCGCCGCTTCAACCGGAGGGCCCAGGAAGAAAGCGTCATCCAAGTAGGCAAAGATGACCACGCTAGGGTGTCCCTCCTGAACCCGCTCCAGCACCACCTGCAACGGGGCAGCCAAGTAAAGTGGCCCCAGGGGGTCCCCCTGCTGCGTGCCCTCCTTCGACTTGACAAATCGCATCACCGAGCCATCAACGCCCCCCAGCCGAAACCCCAGGTTCGCATCCACCCCATAACAAAGGTCCGTCCATGCCCACAGCTCCGGGAAGTCCCGCTCGATAGCCTCAAACATTGCCTCACGGTGCACCGCATTGAAGGCATTCCCTGGCATCTGCCTTAACACAGACCCATTCCGGGTGCCGATCCAGGGCCGCCTGAACAGTGTGGACCCCCAGGTCCGCCCCTCCCTTCACCGCAACCCCAATCTGGGCCGCCCGCAGTCCACCATGGTCATCATCCTGTCGACGCCCACAAAATCGAGCCCTGAGGGCCTTCGCACGCTGCCTGCATATGACCTTCGCCACTAGCTTCCGGAGAACTTCGCCACACGCAATGGGCCGGACGTTGACGCCGAGGTCGTCCTTCAGCAACGCCACTAACCTAGCGCCTGCCAACCACTCCCGAACCCCCGCCGGGGCCCGACCTGCCGCCAGATGGTTGCACACCTCCAACAGTGCATCTCGCCCACCAGAGACATGGACCGCCCACATATGCTCCCAGCGCCACTGAGAGCTGCCCGGTCCCGAGGCCCGCGGCAGATTACACATTACATCATCGAACGTCTTCTCATTCAGCTCAAGCGCCTGCCCCCGAAGCTCCCGCCGGCGATCCTCTCCCACATCTTGCCTCCTGCCTGTCCCAGCCGGGTGCAACCGCTCCAGCTTCAGCAACGTCACCTCCGTCGCTGGTGCCAGCTTGGCCAACTCCAGCCTCTTGGCTGCCTTTCCCAGCTGCCCCGCCTTCACCAACCACACAGCATCTTGCAGCACCCGTTCCTCATCCGCCTCGGCCACAGCTCGTCGATCCCCCGGCACCTCCGCATGCAGCCCCTCCCACTCGCCGCGTAGGAAGCGGGCGCAACGCTCCTTAATGACCTGGGCCACACCCTTCTTCACCCCCTGCTGGACCGGCTGAAGAACCAGGCGCGGGAGTAAAAAGAACAGCTTGTAGGCCTCGACGTCCTCTGTGTCCACCCGCATCCTCTGAATCGCGACCATCACACACTCGGTGAACAGTCCCCACAACTTCTTCGGCACCATCAGGAAGGGAAGTCGCTCACAGCACACTCGTCGACACTCAGTCCTCGCAGCCATGTCCACCCCGCCTCTCCAAGCCCATCCGGATCCCCCACCAAGCTCTCGGCTCCGTGCTGTCCCTTCCTCCGCCCCGCCGCCCGTGGATTGCCCCGGCCCCCACTGCCGCCTCCCCCCTGAGCCGACGCACAACGCTGAGCATAACTAGCCAGACAGCCCCCACCCCGACCTTGATGCTGCCGCAATCCAGTCTCCGAGAGGATATGTCCACAGCTCTGCTCAGGGCACCGCGTGAGCCTCGCCGCAGACAGCAGAAGCCCTGATGCTTCAGGATGGCTCCGCCGAAAATGCTCCGTCAGGGCTCGTCTGCTTCCTAGGGCCCCCACCGAGCACCCCGGCACCGAGCAGACCACACCCCCCACCCGCTGTCCTGCCCCCTTCCGCCCGCCATTTCCCTCGAGCTGCGCCGACCCACTAGTCCCTCCCGAGGCACCCCCCAACGGTCTCAGTGGCTCCACAGCCCCTCCCACACCCGCCACATCAGCCCCGCGCTCTGCCCCCACCGTCCTCGTTCCTAACCTTACCCAGTGGACACCCTCACCCGCCACCCCCACGGCCTCCTCACCACCCAACTGTTCCACCGCTACAGCACCACTCCCAAGATCAACGCTAACCCCATCCGAACGCCCCGACAGTTCCAACCGAAGTGACAGACGAGGGCCCTCCACGCCCTCTCCGCTGCTCACTGCCATCCCACCCGCCAGACCATCCACTCCGGCCCGGTCCTCCCCGCTGACCCCCTCAGTTTCGCCACCCGCACCCGCGCCCGCATCCCCCCGAGGCAACCGCCGCCAACCCATAAGCAAGCCCTTCTCCGCCTCCCTGCTCCAGCCACCAACCGTCTTCACCCCGACGCGCCAAGGTGGCTCTATTAGTATGTAGGCTCCAGCACTTCCTCTGAGAGTGTGGGGGTCATTGATCCCCTTGCCCCTGGTCAGACAGAGTGCGTGGGGTCAAGCAGCATTAGGATGTGGCATCACCTGCGAGGCTGCCCCTTGCTCTGCCTTTGGGCAGTTGTCGAGTATCGTACAGTTCACTAAAGCGAGCTCGGAGTCGTCATTCAGGAACGCGCCGCCACCGGCCACATGGTCTATGTAGCGCGTTGCCAACGCTCGGTTGGAGCGAACTTCGCAGGCTCGAAGGTGGGTGGTGGCACCGCAACAAGTGTAGATTGCACCTCCGGACCATGCCTGCCCCCCACTGAGCATGCTGTCCTCCAGTAGCAGGGCGCCTCCCTGCAAATCCGCCCCCCATCCATAATAACACCGGATATAATTTAGATATTTAGTCAGCGATTTCACCCAACACCGCTGTTTAACAACCCTAAGACCCTTAAAAAATGCCTAAAATATGACACCTCGAAACCCATGTTACACTAGAAACCACGCATGCTGTGCCAGCACACCTGATTCTTGATAATTCCACCATAATCCTTCTCTCCGTCTCCAGCATGGCCACGGAGCAGGGCTAGGGCAGAGAGAGTCAGGGTGCCGCCTGGATGTATCACGAAAACGCGGGACGCATTCTGTGCATCAAGTTGGCACTGTCCGAGGGCACCATCCTCTCTGGCACACTGCCCCATTATGGCGATTTGTGCCCCTGTCACGACGGCTGGCAGCGCCCTCCCATCCAGGACCAGGTGGTCTTGCAGGTAGATTAGCAGGGACAGGGTCCCCGCCCCGATGCTTCCCTCTTGTATGGCCGCTCGCAACTCACTCAAAGTAAAGGCTACGCGAACCACCAATGGGGAGGGAGGGGTGGGTGGAGGAATGTTTGGGGGCAATGGCGGCGGTGTGGGAGGAGGTCCAGGGGGGGGCAGAGCAAGAGTTGGAGGGTGCGGGGAAGGAGGTGAGTGCAGGCACGGGTTGACAATGAGGGCGCAATCATGCCCCGTTATTGCGGCAATGAGGGCGCCATCGAGCAGAGTCTCTCCTCCCACACATCTCCAGAGAATCCCCCTCGGAGAAGCCAATTCGATAGCCCTGCAGGATCCGGCCATCACCAAGTTGTACACCTCGGCACTGACAACCACACGTCCACATCGATACATCAGCAGGGCAGAGGCCGCCTCATCTGAGTCATACGTCTCCGGGCACCATTCCGGGAAGCCGCCGTTCAAGGGGGGTTCAGGTGGAGTCGTTAGAGGGACTGGTGGAAAGATGGCGGGCGAGCAGATTGCAGGATGCTGTTGTATGCATTTACCACTTGTGATGAGTGTCGCCAGCTGCTCGTCCACAACTGCACCATCTGCACATCTCCTGAGGAGGCGGCTGCGTGACGCTAGCTCCAATATGCAACCGCCCGCCATTACCGACGTGTATACTGCGTGGTCCACCACAAGCTTGCCTGCGCAGAGATACAGCAAGGTGGCCGTGGCATCCCCAGACCTGCCAGCTTCCGAGCAGTTTGATAGCTTATCGCCGGTGGGGACTGAAAGAGGGGGAGCCACGATTGGAGAAGGGGATCGGCATATTGAGCCATGCCACACGCATGTGCCGTGCATAACACCATACATCACCTCCTCATCCAATACTGCGCCGTTTGCACACCGCCATAGCGTGCGGCCTTGAGATGATAGTTCGATGTTGCAACCACCAACTGTGATTGAGTGGTACACGTCGGCGTCTACGACCAGAGGGCCACATTGGTACATCGCTATCGCCGAGGCATTCAAATCAGACGCACCCAAGGATATATTGTCGGCGCACTGATTAGTATTATCAGCGGGTGGCGGCGGCAGCATGGACACTACCTCGTTCTGATTGGGCACACACCTGGACGACTGGTCCAGCATACACGCACCACTTCTCACAAGATTCATTGCCTCCTCATCCACTACTTCATCCGTACACCGCCACAGCGTGCGGTCAGCAGATTGCATCTCGATGCGGCAGCCGTTGCCAGCCGCGATCGAGGCATAAACACTTGCATCGAGGATGACAGCAGGACCACATCGGTATAAGACTGCCGATGACGTTATCAGTGTATCTTGTGCCTCGATGTCACCCATGCCTCCACAGTGATCATTTGGGGCCAATGGCAAAGAAGGCATTTGCCAGGGAGCAGCAGGCAGAACAGGAATCCGTGTAACAGAGGATGCGCATCGAGGACTGCGGCTCACACACATGTCTCTCAGCACTCGATTCATCACGATTTCGTCCACCATGACCTCCCCGCACCGCCACACTGTGTGAGAGTCTAGAGGCAGCTCAACCAAGCAGCCCCCGGCCATCACCGAGTTGTAGACCACCATGTCTAATATGGCATTGCCACATCGATATGTTGCTGGGGCCAACTTGTCATCAAAATTCTCATTGTCATAAGGTGAAGTAGCACATTGTTCTCGGACCACTGGAGACAGCGGCAACAGCTGTGACATCGGCCCCTCATTGACTGATGGACATCCAGGGGGATATCCGGAGCATGCACCGCTTGTGATTATATTCATCAGCGCGTCATCCAACATGGCATCCCCGCACTGCCATATTGTGTAGCCTTCAGATGATAACTCAATGCCGCAAGTTGTAGCCGCTACCAAGTCATGCACAGCTGCCGCCACCACGATATGACCGCAGCGGTACACATCTCCATTGGAATCATTTGCAGGCGCTTCTCGCATCCCTTCACATAGAGGATATATCCCATCAGCAACATCAGTGGCAGCGGGAGGTTGGGCTGAGGATGGTGGTAGATTTAGAGTTGGCAGGTAATAATCAGGGGGGAAATGTGGGCCATTGGATGGAGGGGTGGGCAACAAAATCTGAGGATGGTGAGAGGAAGGTGGTCCAGCGGATGGAAGGGTCGGCGACATGGTAAGTCCAGGCTCTTGTTCCAGGGATGCGCATCCACGATTAATGCACAAATTTTTCCGCATCAAGTACATCATTTTTTCGTCCATTATGATCTCCGCACACTCCCAGAGTACCGCACGGCCTTCAAATGTCAGCTCAATTGAGCAGTCATCAGCCAACAACGAAGCATACACTGAGCGATCAACCACAGCATTCCAACATTGGATCAATGCTGCCGTAGAGTTGAACAAATTAAAATCATGACTCCCAACAACGCTGTCAGAGCATGTCAACAGTCCAAATGGCGCGCCTCCTGCTGTCGGTGCACAGGCCCCGTTCAAAATGCTCCTCACTACCGCGCCATCCACCATGTCATCCCCGCACCGCCACAGCGTCCAGCCCTCCTCGTCGTCCATCTCCTCCACGCAGCCTCCAGACTGCACCCCGGCGAGCACAGCAGCATCCACGTACAGCGCAGCGGTGGGAGATGTCCG
Source organism: Cymbomonas tetramitiformis (assembly GCA_001247695.2). NCBI lineage: Eukaryota > Viridiplantae > Chlorophyta > Pyramimonadophyceae > Pyramimonadales > Pyramimonadaceae > Cymbomonas > Cymbomonas tetramitiformis. The sequence goes on from LGRX02028321.1 coordinate 16,374, forward strand.
GCACGTGTACGTTGCTTCATGGATATTGGCGCCATGTGCAAGCTCACTTGTCACCATTCCCGCTGAGCCCTTGCTAAGCCGCTCCCATGCTTTCACAGCAGCAGGTCCTGCTGGCTCAAGGCTGGCGTTAGTACCCAGTATGGGTGGCGATGTCAGGAACCTATGATCATGGTGTGCCTGTGATGATGCCTGTGAAGTATTACGGGGCAGGGGAAGCGGCACCACGCTTGGCGCAAATGCATGCGAGGTGCGAGGCACCTGCTCATCATACAGCCTCTGCCCCTGGTGTGTATGGGGCTCGCCCCAGTTGTGTCCTCCTGGATGCCAGCTGGCACATGTGCACTCGCCAATAGCGCGCATCGCCGCCTCGTCAATCACCATGTCTGCACACTGCCACAGCGCCATGTCCCCGAAGGCCATCTCCTCCGCAATGCACAGCCCCTCCGCCGCAGCACAGTACACGGCAGCATCCACCACGGTACGGCCGCAGCGGTAAAGCTGGTCAGCGCTGACAGCAGCAGCAGGTGATCCCGAGCACTTTACCACAGTGCCATTTCCAAATATGCCCAGCCTCCCCGGACATGGCAATAGTCCAAATGGCGCGCCTCCTGCTGTCGGTGCACAGGCCCCGTTCAAAATGCTCCTCACTACCGCGCCATCCACCATGTCATCCCCGCACCGCCACAGCGTCCAGCCCTCCGCGTCGTCCATCTCCTCCACGCAGCCTCCAGACTGCACCCCGGCGAGCACAGCAGCATCTAAGTACAGCGAGCGGTGAGAGATGTCCGCATCAGCATTGCCATGGACATTGGCGCCATGTGCAAGCTCACTTGTCACCATTCCCGCTGAGCCCTTGCTAAGCCGCTCCCATGCTTTCACAGCAGCAGGTCCTGCTGCTGGCTCAAGGCTGGCGTTAGTACCCAGTATGGGTGGCGATGTCAGGAACCTATGATCATGGTGTGCCTGTGATGATGCCTGTGAAGTATTACGGGGCAGGGCAAGCGGCACCACGCTTGGCGCAAACGCATGCGAGGTGCGAGGCACCTGCTCATCATACAGCCTCTGCCCCTGGTGTGTATGGGGCTCGCCCCAGTTGTGCCCTCCTGGATGCCAGCTGGCACATGTGCACTCGCCAATAGCGCGCATCGCCGCCTCGTCAATCACCATGTCTGCACACTGCCACAGCGCCATGTCCCCGAAGGCCATCTCCTCCGCAATGCACAGCCCCTCCGCCGCAGCACAGTACACGGCAGCATCCACCACGGTACGGCCGCAGCGGTAAAGCTGGTCAGCGCTGACAGCAGCAGCAGGTGATCCCGAGCACTTCACCACAGTGCCATTTCCAAATATGCCCAGCCTCCCCGGACATGGCAATAGTCCAAATGGCGCGCCTCCTGCTGTCGGTGCACAGGCCCCGTTCAAAATGCTCCTCACTACCGCGCCATCCACCATGTCATCCCCGCACCGCCACAGCGTCCAGCCCTCCTCGTCGTCCATCTCCTCCACGCAGCCTCCAGACTGCACCCCGGCGAGCACAGCAGGATCCACGTACAGCGCAGCGGTGAGAGATGTCCGGCACCTGTACGTTGCTTCATGGATATTGGCGCCATGTGCAAGCTCACTTGTCACCATTCCCGCTGAGCCCTTGCTAAGCCGCTCCCATGCTTTCACAGCAGCAGGTCCTGCTGCTGGCTCAAGGCTGGCGTTAGTACCCAGTATGGGTGGCGATGTCAGGAACCTATGATCATGGTGTGCCTGTGATGATGCCTGTGAAGTATTACGGGGCAGGGCAAGCGGCACCACGCTTGGCGCAAACGCATGCGAGGTGCGAGGCACCTGCTCATCATACAGCCTCTGCCCCTGGTGTGTATGGGGCTCGCCCCAGTTGTGCCCTCCTGGATGCCAGCTGGCACATGTGCACTCGCCAATAGCGCGCATCGCCGCCTCGTCAATCACCATGTCTGCACACTGCCACAGCGCCATGTCCCCGAAGGCCATCTCCTCCGCAATGCACAGCCCCTCCGCCGCAGCACAGTACACGGCAGCATCCACCACGGTACGGCCGCAGCGGTAAAGCTGGTCAGCGCTGACAGCAGCAGCAGGTGATCCCGAGCACTTCACCACAGTGCCATTTCCAAATATGCCCAGCCTCCCCAGACATGGCAACAGTCCAAATGGCGCGCCTCCTGCTGTCGGTGCACAGGCCCCGTTCAAAATGCTCCTCACTACCGCGCCATCCACCATGTCATCCCCGCACCGCCACAGCGTCCAGCCCTCCGCGTCGTCCATCTCCTCCACGCAGCCTCCAGACTGCACCCCGGCGAGCACAGCAGCATCCACGTACAGCGCAGCGGTGAGAGATGTCCGGCACCTGTACGTTGCTTCATGGATATTGGCGCCATGTGCAAGCTCACTTGTCACCATTCCCGCTGAGCCCTTGCTAAGCCGCTCCCATGCTTTCACAGCAGCAGGTCCTGCTGGCTCAAGGCTGGCGTTAGTACCCAGTATGGGTGGCGATGTCAGGAACCTATGATCATGGTGTGCCTGTGATGATGCCTGTGAAGTATTACGGGGCAGGGGAAGCGGCACCACGCTTGGCGCAAATGCATGCGAGGTGCGAGGCACCTGCTCATCATACAGCCTCTGCCCCTGGTGTGTATGGGGCTCGCCCCAGTTGTGTCCTCCTGGATGCCAGCTGGCACATGTGCACTCGCCAATAGCGCGCATCGCCGCCTCGTCAATCACCATGTCTGCACACTGCCACAGCGCCATGTCCCCGAAGGCCATCTCCTCCGCAATGCACAGCCCCTCCGCCGCAGCACAGTACACGGCAGCATCCACCACGGTACGGCCGCAGCGGTAAAGCTGGTCAGCGCTGACAGCAGCAGCAGGTGATCCCGAGCACTTCACCACAGTGCCATTTCCAAATATGCCCAGCCTCCCCGGACATGGCAACAGTCCAAATGGCGCGCCTCCTGCTGTCGGTGCACAGGCCCCGTTCAAAATGCTCCTCACTACCGCGCCATCCACCATGTCATCCCCGCACCGCAACAGCGTCCAGCCCTCCGCGTCGTCCATCTCCTCCACGCAGCCTCCAGACTGCACCCCGGCGAGCACAGCAGCATCCACGTACAGCGCAGCGGTGGGAGATGTCCGGCACTTGTTCATCACTGCTACACTACTAGCATTATTCCCTGCAGTGGATGACATGAATGACATCATGCCAGGCATCTTTGACATTGCTGGTGCGCTAAGCTCCTCCAGTGGTTTCATTGTTTCCGTGTAGCTTTGATCGAAAATAGCGCACGCAGTGGCCATGATTCGGACTATCAGGAGCAAAAACTCTGAGACGACATAATCCCCGCATCTCCACAGTCTGTGCCTTGGGAGAGTCGCATGAACCTCTGCACTGCAGTTATGGGATGTTATAATTGCAGCATACAACTCAGCGCTCAAGGTCGAAGTGTTGCATCGGTAGAATGCCAATTCAGAGGTGAGAACATCAGCATTAGCTGATGGCCGTGTCTGCGAGGGTGCGCATTCTGCGCTGCTGGACACAAGCGGGATTTCTGGAGGTGCTAACATATGTTGTGCTAATCTGGGCTTTATCACCATGCACTCGTCTTCATCATCATTATGATTAACTCGAGAGCCACCCTGCATTGGCACACAGGACAACCTTCGATTGATGCACTCTCCGTTCATGACAGCTCTGACCACCAGGTCTGCTACGAGGAACTTGGAACAGCGCCACAATAAAGGCTGTGCCCTCAGTCCTGGCAGAGACTGCAACTCTGGTTGGCAACTGGCAGCTATCACTGCATTGTACACATCACAGCTAAGTATCACCTCCCCGCATGTGTATGTGTGATGGGCGCCGGCTGAGCTGGCAGCATCGGCTGGGAATCTTGAAATTGAAGGCAAAGACTCTATGTCCCCACAACGGAGGATAGAGAGCGCTGCCGAGGCGTCCAGCATGTAGCTCCCGCATCGCCATAGCTTGGGAGCTCCCCATGAAGTACTCAGCTCCACTGTGCAGTTCCCCATGCTGACAACCTCGAAAAGCAGTGTGTCCACTGTAAGATGCCCACACTCACGGAGGCGCTGACTGTCACTGTTCTCGTAGTCTGAGTTATGGCTTGTTTCAGTGCTTTGGAAAGCCACAGCCTGGTGTTTGCATCTGTATTGGGGCTCCCAGGTGTGTGGCACTCTCAAGTCCTGGTAATTACTCTGTGAAGGAAATGGTCCTGAGGGTCCCAGTTGGGGTGCTGAAAAGTCTCCTGCGAGTCCTCTATACGTATGCTTCTGCTCTGCAACCGCGTTCAGGAGGGCACCCTCAACTACAAGGTCACCACAGCGCCAAAGCAGAGTTCCTCTGGCAGCTGCAGACAGCTCTTCCGTGCACTCTGCACCAGCAACATTGTCCAGCTCATCATTGGCGTCTGAAACCATCTTTGTAGCTAAGACTGCCCCACTGATGGTAGTGTGGTGACAATGGAAAATGTTATATGAGGGTGAATAGTGTCCCGGGCTTTGTAACGACGAAAGCAAGCTTTGAGGCCCACTGAGATGTCGCTGTTTTGGTACCACTGAGGCAGCAGGTCTTCGACGGTATGAGGGAGCTTGCAGAGTGACTCCGATGATGAGTTCACACTCAGCTGCCGTCGAGTATCCTGGTACAGTGCGTATTAGTTGAGAGGTTATGCCTTCGCAAGCGTCGCCGTTGTCACTAATAATTCTAACTTGGCTGCGGCGCATCCCTGGATCCCTGGTCAACGGGAGTGGATTAAGTTGACTTGAGCTTTCTAGATGACGAAGCATCGCGCCTGCAGTTATCTCAGGCGAAAACCCGGAGCGAAGGTCTGGTGATTTCAAGGCTGCTGCGACACCGTCGTGAACGTTTGACGGAGATTTTCTGAAAGGCGCTCCCTCGGAGACTGTGACTACAATTGCGGCGTCCGAATACGATCCAGCTGCTGTGGACGAAACACCACTACTGGGATTTGTGTAAATGGCAAGCCCCGGAGTGGCTGCCTGCATGAATGCGACTGCAACCAGAAGCACCCTGCGCAGACCCGACGGCCGTTGAAACTTCCTCGGACCATAATGTTGTTCGCCACTTTGTAGGTTGGTTTTTGCTTGTCCCATGCTATGGACAATCCAGTGCAACGGTGCTTACACATAACTTGAAGATAACGTGGCAATGTTCATTATTTTTTTGATGTGCAAGTGAGAGTCCTTGAAGAAGCTGTCAGAGTCAGACTGACTCTTTGCCCTTTGCAGGCTGACGTGCAACTCAAACTTCAAGTTATTACAAAGGCAGTGACACCAGACAACGTGATAATCATGACGAACGTTCAGTCGATCAGCAACCGAGAGCTATTAGACTCGTTGCCGTGATAGGAGTAAGTTGGTGTCCAGTATCCTGACCCAGAATCCAAGGCCTCCATCATCTTAAAGCTATCTCGCGCGCACGGTGCGTGCTTCGAAGAAAAATATGTGTACTCAATTCCGACGAAGAGAACTTCAATGGTTCCCGGAACCTCGTGATCTGCGAGCAGTACTTACGCATTATTAGTCCCGATCAGCAACTTGGAAACAACAGGCTGCACTGACGAACGCGCACCGGCAACCATACTATTGAAACGACGATAACTGTTTCGATGATAACTGTTTAGCAAGTTGCCCACAGGTACCCGGCTCAGGGTTAGGTCACATCGATGTCACATCACCGTGAACTAATAATGTTCTTAAACAAACTTTGTTTCTTCAATTTCTTAGCATATTTCAAAAAACTAGTAAAATATCACAAGCTCCAACGAATACTGTAAGCTCCGAGGACGCCCACAGTTGTCCCGCAAACCTATGATAACAAGTTGCGCATAGTGTACACCGTTATCGCGGACATGCTTTGCTGTTCACAGCTGCGACCTTCAGTTATTTAACAAGTTCTCACAGCTGGGATCTTGAAGGGTTTAAAAGCTTAGCACGCACCGTGGCAGAAACCCAGTATAGTACATGCAGCCATTGGGAACATCGACAACGAATTCACAAACAGCGAATAGGCAGTGTCTCTTGGAGGTGTTCACCATTGTAGAGTGAGATGACATGATGCAAGCTGTAAGGACCCCAGTGAGAGATATATATTTTCATATACCGGGGTAGCACGGATGGAGGAGGTCGCCTCGACTCCCGAACATATTAGAAAAGTACAGAAGTGACTGAGGAAGTTGTGGGGTATTAGAGCTCTACTTCGACTTGGCGTTCCACGCGAGGGGTCAAGCTTCACTATTTATTCATGGTCTTTTCATTTGATGTTGTATAACTAATACTGTAAGACCGTCCATGTTTAGTTATTCAAAATCTGGCGCTAGACATGCAAAGTTAGAAGTAGCTGGCGCCAGATTTTGAATAACTAAAAAATTGATCGCTAGAATCTTTTCTTGATTTTTTAAAATGGTTTATAAGACCCCAAACTAGCCGTAGATTATGGTGGGGTATCGGTCTATAGGTTATACTGCGCCCTGTGATTTTACAAGTTAAATAGACTTTAAAATCTACTAAATATGGAAAGTAGTATGAAATTAAATAGGTCGAAAACTCACGGCACCCTACCCGGTGCACAGTTGTTCGGGGCTATTTAAATTTCATAGCAATTTCCATATTTAAAAAATACGAGAAGTCATTAACGCGGGGAAATTCAAAATAAATAGTTATTATCTATTGGTGATAGTGCGACATATATAAATAATTAGTTAATGAGTTCAGTTTTAATGTTTTGATGTCCATACAAAAGTGTGGGAGCCGATTTTGAGTTATGACGTGTCAAAGTGAGGTAGGTATAAAAAAACACACCCACCTCACTTTGACACGTCATAACTCAAAATCGGCTCCCACACTTTTGTATGGACATCAAAACCTTCAAATTGAACCCATTAATTAATTATTTATATATGTCACACTATCACAAATAGATAATAACTATTTATTTTGAATTTCCCCGCGTTAATGACTTCTCGCATTTTTAAAATATGGAAATTGCTATGAAATTTAAATAGCTCCGAACAACTGTGCACCCTACCCTTAAATACATAAATAGTGTTTAAATATTTTACTGTATATCTGAAACGACGTTGATGACTTAAATTAATTTACCCCGGGGAGCCAAATCGCCCCCGGCTACCATATAGGGTCAAGGGCAGTCCCTATCCTAAAAGTTCCCCCAGCTAGCACATACATGGAGAATCCGACGAATCTAACTCTACAACAGCCGCCATGACAACCAATCCTATCCCACTGGTCGAGACTAACTACTGCGTCAAATCGGTAACCTCCGCGCTCATGATGGGTCGGCACCCCTGCCCCCACGCCCCTCCCGTCAACCGCCACCCTCCCCACCCCCTCAAGCCCACCAAAGTCTGGCGTAAGCCCATGGCAATACCAAAGCCAACGGGTGTGCTCTGAAAACCGGCGGGTGAGGGTGGGACGTCCAAGAAGAGGGGGTGCTCCGGATGCATCCATGAATATGCTAGTAAGTAACAATCAAGAACCCGTGTGCCCATGACCTCGTGCGGTCTTTACTCTAGGTGTTTTAGCGGTACCGTAGACTCTACCAGGATATTTAAAGGACGTTCAAAATTCGGTTCTCCGATATTGCAAGGCGTGTCAATCATTTTGAATGTGGATACGAGGCGGTGGTGCGCGGTTAGATTCGGTTGGCATATCCGTATTCCCCATTTCCTCCTGCCGTGTCAAGTTGCCGATTACGTCTCCCCCCGTGTCCCCCTCCAGATTCGAATCTAGTCGATCACAACCTCCCTCACGCCTCTCCGATTGTCCCTCTTCCGGCTCCACCGTACGGTCCTGTCCCGTCGTAGTCGGTCGCGCGCTCTTCCCTTATCTCATCAAATCACCCGCACGGATCCCATATTGCTTCTTCTGGATACGGCTCGCGAACTCGTGTTCCCCTTCTACCATTTTTCGGTGTTATATTGGCACCATACACTAAAGAAAAACTCCGTGACCCACGGCCTCAATTTCCGGCCAAGCTTCTCCGCCACCCTCCTTCCGTGTTCCTTCTCCACCCATTCTCGAAGTTCTCCCGGGGTACGGCCGTACAAGAAGTCCTCCCGCCTGGCCGGGAGTAGCATACGTCGCAATGCTTCCCACATCACCGATGACGCACTATGACGCCTGGACGATAAATCGTTTACCGATCCGCTATTTGCGTTGTTAGTTCTCGGAGTTTTCAGAGCGTTGCACACCTCACCGAAAAATACAGAGTATATCGCTGCAAAAAAAGGAGGAGGGCTGCCGCATCAATATTTTTTGTAAAACATGCATATTTATCGCTCTGAGAAGTTGCGAGGTATGGGATGGCGTTGAGGTTGAGATAACCGCGGGAGTATGCCGTTGGTTTGCTAGTTTTCCGAGCGCTGGCTAATTTTCACTTTCGCGAGAAAACACACCATTTTGTTTTGAAGGGCTTAGAACGGTTCGAAGTTTTTTTAGACGTTTGTTTACGAAATTTTTGAGGATTGTATGTTTTCAGATTTCTCCCTTGTGGCAAAGTGTAAAGGGACGAAAGTCTTTTTTCCTCAGCAGTCGAATTATCGCCGATTGACCCGATTTTGGGTTTCAAGCGTTTACCGTGGCTAGGGACTACTAAACCTCCGATGCGCGCCCAGAATCTTGTGAAAATATTATGTTGGAAAACTTTTATTTTTGTCGCAGGCATATCCATATTACTACGAAGACGCTTTCCGACCGGACAGCCGAATTTTCCGATTTTCGGGTCTGGTGGCAGTGTGTGCCTCTTACGAAAGGTTTTCGTCTCTTTTCGAGGTGGGTACACTTTCACAACCTCTAAAATTATCTGAGGAGAGAATATTTTGGCTTGGTTGGGAGTTTATATGCGCTTAGTTCTTATTTTCTGCATCGTACAGCTTGGGTTTTGCAGGGGTATTTTGCCTCCGCCGGTCACATTAGAAACGCCCAGTTTCAAACGTTTCGATGCGTCGGTGTGGCAGTATAAAAGTTCATAAAAGCCAGATCATCTTGGAATAAACTCCGAACAACTCTAGCTTTACCGAGTAACTCGTCACCTGTGTGATGGCAAACAATAAAGTTGTCCCTGTGCCAGGGGGCACGATAGACTGCCAAGTACCCCCACGAAAGGGGGATCCGATTCAGATTACCGGCATATTGGGAGAAATATTGATAGGGAATCTGAGATCGTGGATGAAGAATGCAAAATCAGTAAATGTTATCTCTCTGGCAGAATCGTGAACGATAGAAATACTATTAGGAACGATTATGACAGAATCAACGGTGTTGGTACAATACCGTGACAGATGACAATAGAGATGACATTTATGGCGGCGCAGGTTGGGGAAAAACAGGGATTCCTGTGACGAGAGAAACTAGCCGAACAGCCTGTGCTATATAGTGATGAAACACGATTCCTTTGGGAGCTTTGTTACAGAATAAAAATGTTTTCGTAACACGGGCCGTATTGCATAATCACCGGTTGTGATATATATCGATTCGTATCCGATTACTCTGAAACTTCGTATATGCATTTGTATGCCCGTGACAAATTGGTATCAGATGTGGCGAGTGCTGCCTTCAATTATGCTATTCGCGCGGGATAACAGCACTCGGCTTTCTTCAGCGTAAGCGACTTCCATGCGCACAGTATGTTCTGGGGGGGAGATGAGCTCTTAGTCATTATTTTCCGTTTGTATATGTCAAACTTATCCATGGAAAAGTATTTTTGACGACTACGAGCCTCTAGAGATCATATATCGTTCAGGACAGGTTCGGCGCTTATTTTCACACTGTGGACGGTCAAACATGTCGTTCATCGGTTTTTGAAAAATATGCTCAGATCGGCAATACAACCCTGCAACGACGTTTACTTATACCTGGACAATATGTATATTGACGGAAATTATCTGGAATGCACGGAAACTCACGGTAGTATGCAGTATGTCGTCTCCTTCAGCTCTTAACACTCAGGGTACGGTATTCGTACGGTGACGTCTAGCAAACGTAAACGGCTTTTCTGGACACAGAATATCATTCTAGTATAGTATTCTTAGTGGTCGGAAACGAAAAACAGCTTCGTGTGTGGCGCACACAAACCCATCCTGCACGGGTTGGGACTGTTTTCAACGTAACGACAACCTACTGGGTGGACCGTTCTGAGTATAGCTGACGTCGTATATATATATATCTGGACTCGGGCTATGAGTGGCACAGACGTGTACACATATAAGACGTCGGGTGGTATATTCAGGGGCACACCACAGACCAATCCTGCTTATCAAGCTAATGTCGAGATACCCTATCTCGGTTATGGTGCGCCCTCTGGAGCACACTGTATGCAACACGGACAGCACACCTCAGCCGTCGGTCCGTCAGGAGTATATATTGGGTTACCTGCGGTAAGCCATTATCCTCACCACCTGCCGGCAGCTTCCCTTGGCACACCGACGGGAGCACAGCCAGTGGCACCATATTCTCAACCTGCTGTTGATCCTGCTGCTGCTGCGCCTTTTTGGGCGCATTCTGAAGCAGGGCACGTTGCACCATCGTCCGGGTATCCTGGAGCAGCAGTTTCGGGCGCAGGCATGGGAGCTGCTACTGCCGAACGGTATGTTCGGCAGCCTACAACGGGGCAATATGGTGCGCAGTTCTCTGATCCTGCTGCCTTCGCAGTCCCTATGTATAGGGCATCACCAATGGCAGCAGCTAACTTCCTCCCAGCTGCTGCACCCGGCAGTTTATATCCAGGAGGGCCAATACCACCACCGTGGACAGCGGATCAGCCGGTGCAGTATATGACACCATCGGCTGCACCCACCGATGCAGCGGCGCCATTACCATTACACACCTGGACTGGACATTACCCTTTCAGGAATGTTCAATTCCCAACACCCTATCAGGGTGAAGGCTGGTACACACAGGGCCGACCTCCTTATGGGAACCCGCTGCCTATGCGTGTGGAGTGGGAACACTCACCGTCGTTGCGGCTGGGCGAGGTGCATGCGCACACATTATCTGCGCGTACAACTGATGGCGGAAACGCTACAGATAGTATGCGTGTGGACGGAATGCCGGGGCTGGGCGAGGTGCGTGCGCACACATTATCTGCGCGTACAACTGATGGCGGAAACGCTACAGATAGTATGCGTGTGGACGGAATGCCGGGGCTGGGCGAGGTGCGTGCGCACACATTATCTACGCGTACAACTGATGATGGAAACGCTACAGATAGTGTGCGTGCTGACGGGATGCCGGGAGCAGATGGTGGATCAGCTGCAGCGGAGAAGGCATGAAGGATGCGTCAGCAGTGCGTGCGTCGGAGCTGGGCAACGCCACCTCGGGCGTCTTTATGGTATCAGCTTCGGAGGCGTCCGAGATCAGCGAGGTCCGTTCTGGTGTACCGATGTCACCGCCCGATGTGGAGTCTGATGGGGAAGTTGGACAGCGAGGGCGCACCGAGGTGTTCTACGCGACGCAGTACCCGGACAACGACAGCAATGAATCGTATGCACTGCCGCGTGAGGATGGAAATCCTCCACTCAGACGCCGACGTTCGAGGGCTGCATTGGGACCCTACAGCTGGAACCGCCACGATCTTCCTTATCGACATGACTCGAATTCGCCGTCGTCATCGAATTCTGAAATGTCGGAGAGATCCAGAGCAAGGAGGGACGCCAAAGCGAGGAAGCGCAGGCTGGCGGAACGCGCAGGTTCGGGCTCGGGCAGTGAGCACAGTGTGGCTGGGTCACAGGGGGTGGCGGACCTTACCCAGACCATCAGCGACGCAGTGGTTGCTAAGTTGCAGCAGCTACACTCTGAAAACGCTGGTGGAGAATCTTCTGCTGAAGTATCTCTAGGTCAGACGCCAGAAGCGACGCAGAGCTTGCAATCCTTATCCATACCCGCGGTGGTTGCTAAGACGCAGCAGCCACAGCCTGGAAACGCTGATGGAGAACCTTCTGCCGAAGTATCTCTAGGTCAGACGCCAGGAGCGACGCGGACATCGCAACCACCACCCTCACCTGAGGATAGCTTGTCGCAGATCGCCCGAGTTGAGGAGGCCAGGCGCAAGTCCTCTGAGGGGCTCACGATGGAGGAGGCGATCAAGCTGGGCTTTCTAACTGTGGAGTTTCCCCCGATGAAGGATGGCATGAGCAAGCCACAGGGGCTCTCGATGGAGTTGGCGACCAAGCTGGGTTTCCTGAGTGAGTCGCACCATGCGGCTGTGGTAACTGAGATGGTGGGAGCCTCGAATCAGGTGTGCGACTCGACTAACCCTAAATCGGGGACGCAGCGGGCGGAAGGACGTGTGGCCAAGGTCTATCTCGTTCGAGATGGACAACCATGCAGATCCTCCTCCTAGTAGAAGACCTTACCAGATGTCGGTGGAGGAGCTTCGAAAATTGCGTGAGAGTATTGACCCTGTACATTCTGACTCACAATCAGGTGTAGCATGTCGACAGTTGGCCAGGATGCGGCGGTCTTCCCTCGACACCATCGTCATTGATGGAAGTGATTCCTCTCCAGCGGTGGCGAATGACAGCATTGGGACCGAGGAGGAGCAATGGCGGCGTATCTCGAAGGAGAAGTGGAAGGCAGTGGATCGCAAGAAGGCGTACAGTACGATGGGGCGCCACGTAAGTCAACTGGCGGGATGGGAGTGACAAGCGCACACTC